>OZ024891.1:21306693-21422703 GCA_964017195.1 Siderastrea radians | reverse complement strand
CAGCATTTCTTGGCCATCTTAGCCCATTTCATGCCAATAATTATTGCAAGCAAATGTTGCCAGATGGCGAAAAATGACCGAATTCTGGCTGATGAGCGGCCTTTTCAGCATTTCTTGGCCATCTTAGCCCATTTCATGCCAATATATAGCCGGATTTTTGAAAACGGTACCGCTCGGTTGAGGTGTCCGAGCGGTGTGTCACGAGCACTTTTTTGTCGTTCAGAAACTATCTCCAAAGTAGGCAATATAAAAATTATGAGTGCCAGCAGTCCTTTTTTTCTTCTCCCCTCTCTCCCCTCCCTTCTCTTTTCTCTCCCGTGTGGTTTCTAGGCTCATGGGAGTCCAAAAAACCCAGTTTCGGTGTCGTTCCGGTCAAAATGGGCAAATCTTCAGGAGCCACCTTTTCAAAAATCCAGGTAGATATTGCAAGCAAATGTTGCCAGATGGCGAAAAATGACCGAATTCTGGCTGATGAGCGGCCTTTTCAGCATTTCTTGGCCATCTTAGCCCATTTCATGCCAATATATAGCCGGATTTTTGAAAACGGTACCGCTCGGTTGAGGTGTCCGAGCGGTGTGTCGCGAGCACTTTTTTGTCGTTCAGAAACTATCTCCAAAGTAGGCAATATAAAAATTATGAGTGCCAGCAGTCCTTTTTTCTTCTCCCCTCTCTCCCCTCCCTTCTCTTTTCTCTCCCGTGTGGTTTCTAGGCTCATGGGAGTCCAAAAAACCCAGTTTCGGTGTCGTTCCGGTCAAAATGGGCAAATCTTCAGGAGCCACCTTTTCAAAAATCCAGGTAGATATTGCAAGCAAATGTTGCCAGATGGCGAAAAATGACCGAATTCTGGCTGATGAGCGGCCTTTTCAGCATTTCTTGGCCATCTTAGCCCATTTCATGCCAATATATAGCCGGATTTTTGAAAACGGTACCGCTCGGTTGAGGTGTCCGAGCGGTGTGTCGCGAGCACTTTTTTGTCGTTCAGAAACTATCTCCAAAGTAGGCAATATAAAAATTATGAGTGCCAGCAGTCCTTTTTTTCTTCTCCCCTCTCTCCCCTCCCTTCTCTTTTCTCTCCCGTGTGGTTTCTAGGCTCATGGGAGTCCAAAAAACCCAGTTTCGGTGTCGTTCCGGTCAAAATGGGCAAATCTTCAGGAGCCACCTTTTCAAAAATCCAGGTAGATATTGCAAGCAAATGTTGCCAGATGGCGAAAAATGACCGAATTCTGGCTGATGAGCGGCCTTTTCAGCATTTCTTGGCCATCTTAGCCCATTTCATGCCAATATATAGCCGGATTTTTGAAAACGGTACCGCTCGGTTGAGGTGTCCGAGCGGTGTGTCGCGAGCACTTTTTTGTCGTTCAGAAACTATCTCCAAAGTAGGCAATATAAAAATTATGAGTGCCAGCAGTCCTTTTTTCTTCTCCCCTCTCTCCCCTCCCTTCTCTTTTCTCTCCCGTGTGGTTTCTAGGCTCATGGGAGTCCAAAAAACCCAGTTTCGGTGTCGTTCCGGTCAAAATGGGCAAATCTTCAGGAGCCACCTTTTCAAAAATCCAGGTAGATATTGCAAGCAAATGTTGCCAGATGGCGAAAAATGACCGAATTCTGGCTGATGAGCGGCCTTTTCAGCATTTCTTGGCCATCTTAGCCCATTTCATGCCAATATATAGCCGGATTTTTGAAAACGGTACCGCTCGGTTGAGGTGTCCGAGCGGTGTGTCGCGAGCACTTTTTTGTCGTTCAGAAACTATCTCCAAAGTAGGCAATATAAAAATTATGAGTGCCAGCAGTCCTTTTTTTCTTCTCCCCTCTCTCCCCTCCCTTCTCTTTTCTCTCCCGTGTGGTTTCTAGGCTCATGGGAGTCCAAAAAACCCAGTTTCGGTGTCGTTCCGGTCAAAATGGGCAAATCTTCAGGAGCCACCTTTTCAAAAATCCAGGTAGATATTGCAAGCAAATGTTGCCAGATGGCGAAAAATGACCGAATTCTGGCTGATGAGCGGCCTTTTCAGCATTTCTTGGCCATCTTAGCCCATTTCATGCCAATATATAGCCGGATTTTTGAAAACGGTACCGCTCGGTTGAGGTGTCCGAGCGGTGTGTCGCGAGCACTTTTTTGTCGTTCAGAAACTATCTCCAAAGTAGGCAATATAAAAATTATGAGTGCCAGCAGTCCTTTTTTCTTCTCCCCTCTCTCCCCTCCCTTCTCTTTTCTCTCCCGTGTGGTTTCTAGGCTCATGGGAGTCCAAAAAACCCAGTTTCGGTGTCGTTCCGGTCAAAATGGGCAAATCTTCAGGAGCCACCTTTTCAAAAATCCAGGTAGATATTGCAAGCAAATGTTGCCAGATGGCGAAAAATGACCGAATTCTGGCTGATGAGCGGCCTTTTCAGCATTTCTTGGCCATCTTAGCCCATTTCATGCCAATATATAGCCGGATTTTTGAAAACGGTACCGCTCGGTTGAGGTGTCCGAGCGGTGTGTCGCGAGCACTTTTTTGTCGTTCAGAAACTATCTCCAAAGTAGGCAATATAAAAATTATGAGTGCCAGCAGTCCTTTTTTCTTCTCCCCTCTCTCCCCTCCCTTCTCTTTTCTCTCCCGTGTGGTTTCTAGGCTCATGGGAGTCCAAAAAACCCAGTTTCGGTGTCGTTCCGGTCAAAATGGGCAAATCTTCAGGAGCCACCTTTTCAAAAATCCAGGTAGATATTGCAAGCAAATGTTGCCAGATGGCGAAAAATGACCGAATTCTGGCTGATGAGCGGCCTTTTCAGCATTTCTTGGCCATCTTAGCCCATTTCATGCCAATATATAGCCGGATTTTTGAAAACGGTACCGCTCGGTTGAGGTGTCCGAGCGGTGTGTCGCGAGCACTTTTTTGTCGTTCAGAAACTATCTCCAAAGTAGGCAATATAAAAATTATGAGTGCCAGCAGTCCTTTTTTCTTCTCCCCTCTCTCCCCTCCCTTCTCTTTTCTCTCCCGTGTGGTTTCTAGGCTCATGGGAGTCCAAAAAACCCAGTTTCGGTGTCGTTCCGGTCAAAATGGGCAAATCTTCAGGAGCCACCTTTTCAAAAATCCAGGTAGATATTGCAAGCAAATGTTGCCAGATGGCGAAAAATGACCGAATTCTGGCTGATGAGCGGCCTTTTCAGCATTTCTTGGCCATCTTAGCCCATTTCATGCCAATATATAGCCGGATTTTTGAAAACGGTACCGCTCGGTTGAGGTGTCCGAGCGGTGTGTCGCGAGCACTTTTTTGTCGTTCAGAAACTATCTCCAAAGTAGGCAATATAAAAATTATGAGTGCCAGCAGTCCTTTTTTCTTCTCCCCTCTCTCCCCTCCCTTCTCTTTTCTCTCCCGTGTGGTTTCTAGGCTCATGGGAGTCCAAAAAACCCAGTTTCGGTGTCGTTCCGGTCAAAATGGGCAAATCTTCAGGAGCCACCTTTTCAAAAATCCAGGTAGATATTGCAAGCAAATGTTGCCAGATGGCGAAAAATGACCGAATTCTGGCTGATGAGCGGCCTTTTCAGCATTTCTTGGCCATCTTAGCCCATTTCATGCCAATATATAGCCGGATTTTTGAAAACGGTACCGCTCGGTTGAGGTGTCCGAGCGGTGTGTCGCGAGCACTTTTTTGTCGTTCAGAAACTATCTCCAAAGTAGGCAATATAAAAATTATGAGTGCCAGCAGTCCTTTTTTCTTCTCCCCTCTCTCCCCTCCCTTCTCTTTTCTCTCCCGTGTGGTTTCTAGGCTCATGGGAGTCCAAAAAACCCAGTTTCGGTGTCGTTCCGGTCAAAATGGGCAAATCTTCAGGAGCCACCTTTTCAAAAATCCAGGTAGATATTGCAAGCAAATGTTGCCAGATGGCGAAAAATGACCGAATTCTGGCTGATGAGCGGCCTTTTCAGCATTTCTTGGCCATCTTAGCCCATTTCATGCCAATATATAGCCGGATTTTTGAAAACGGTACCGCTCGGTTGAGGTGTCCGAGCGGTGTGTCGCGAGCACTTTTTTGTCGTTCAGAAACTATCTCCAAAGTAGGCAATATAAAAATTATGAGTGCCAGCAGTCCTTTTTTTCTTCTCCCCTCTCTCCCCTCCCTTCTCTTTTCTCTCCCGTGTGGTTTCTAGGCTCATGGGAGTCCAAAAAACCCAGTTTCGGTGTCGTTCCGGTCAAAATGGGCAAATCTTCAGGAGCCACCTTTTCAAAAATCCAGGTAGATATTGCAAGCAAATGTTGCCAGATGGCGAAAAATGACCGAATTCTGGCTGATGAGCGGCCTTTTCAGCATTTCTTGGCCATCTTAGCCCATTTCATGCCAATATATAGCCGGATTTTTGAAAACGGTACCGCTCGGTTGAGGTGTCCGAGCGGTGTGTCGCGAGCACTTTTTTGTCGTTCAGAAACTATCTCCAAAGTAGGCAATATAAAAATTATGAGTGCCAGCAGTCCTTTTTTTCTTCTCCCCTCTCTCCCCTCCCTTCTCTTTTCTCTCCCGTGTGGTTTCTAGGCTCATGGGAGTCCAAAAAACCCAGTTTCGGTGTCGTTCCGGTCAAAATGGGCAAATCTTCAGGAGCCACCTTTTCAAAAATCCAGGTAGATATTGCAAGCAAATGTTGCCAGATGGCGAAAAATGACCGAATTCTGGCTGATGAGCGGCCTTTTCAGCATTTCTTGGCCATCTTAGCCCATTTCATGCCAATATATAGCCGGATTTTTGAAAACGGTACCGCTCGGTTGAGGTGTCCGAGCGGTGTGTCGCGAGCACTTTTTTGTCGTTCAGAAACTATCTCCAAAGTAGGCAATATAAAAATTATGAGTGCCAGCAGTCCTTTTTTCTTCTCCCCTCTCTCCCCTCCCTTCTCTTTTCTCTCCCGTGTGGTTTCTAGGCTCATGGGAGTCCAAAAAACCCAGTTTCGGTGTCGTTCCGGTCAAAATGGGCAAATCTTCAGGAGCCACCTTTTCAAAAATCCAGGTAGATATTGCAAGCAAATGTTGCCAGATGGCGAAAAATGACCGAATTCTGGCTGATGAGCGGCCTTTTCAGCATTTCTTGGCCATCTTAGCCCATTTCATGCCAATATATAGCCGGATTTTTGAAAACGGTACCGCTCGGTTGAGGTGTCCGAGCGGTGTGTCGCGAGCACTTTTTTGTCGTTCAGAAACTATCTCCAAAGTAGGCAATATAAAAATTATGAGTGCCAGCAGTCCTTTTTTTCTTCTCCCCTCTCTCCCCTCCCTTCTCTTTTCTCTCCCGTGTGGTTTCTAGGCTCATGGGAGTCCAAAAAACCCAGTTTCGGTGTCGTTCCGGTCAAAATGGGCAAATCTTCAGGAGCCACCTTTTCAAAAATCCAGGTAGATATTGCAAGCAAATGTTGCCAGATGGCGAAAAATGACCGAATTCTGGCTGATGAGCGGCCTTTTCAGCATTTCTTGGCCATCTTAGCCCATTTCATGCCAATATATAGCCGGATTTTTGAAAACGGTACCGCTCGGTTGAGGTGTCCGAGCGGTGTGTCGCGAGCACTTTTTTGTCGTTCAGAAACTATCTCCAAAGTAGGCAATATAAAAATTATGAGTGCCAGCAGTCCTTTTTTTCTTCTCCCCTCTCTCCCCTCCCTTCTCTTTTCTCTCCCGTGTGGTTTCTAGGCTCATGGGAGTCCAAAAAACCCAGTTTCGGTGTCGTTCCGGTCAAAATGGGCAAATCTTCAGGAGCCACCTTTTCAAAAATCCAGGTAGATATTGCAAGCAAATGTTGCCAGATGGCGAAAAATGACCGAATTCTGGCTGATGAGCGGCCTTTTCAGCATTTCTTGGCCATCTTAGCCCATTTCATGCCAATATATAGCCGGATTTTTGAAAACGGTACCGCTCGGTTGAGGTGTCCGAGCGGTGTGTCGCGAGCACTTTTTTGTCGTTCAGAAACTATCTCCAAAGTAGGCAATATAAAAATTATGAGTGCCAGCAGTCCTTTTTTTCTTCTCCCCTCTCTCCCCTCCCTTCTCTTTTCTCTCCCGTGTGGTTTCTAGGCTCATGGGAGTCCAAAAAACCCAGTTTCGGTGTCGTTCCGGTCAAAATGGGCAAATCTTCAGGAGCCACCTTTTCAAAAATCCAGGTAGATATTGCAAGCAAATGTTGCCAGATGGCGAAAAATGACCGAATTCTGGCTGATGAGCGGCCTTTTCAGCATTTCTTGGCCATCTTAGCCCATTTCATGCCAATATATAGCCGGATTTTTGAAAACGGTACCGCTCGGTTGAGGTGTCCGAGCGGTGTGTCGCGAGCACTTTTTTGTCGTTCAGAAACTATCTCCAAAGTAGGCAATATAAAAATTATGAGTGCCAGCAGTCCTTTTTTTCTTCTCCCCTCTCTCCCCTCCCTTCTCTTTTCTCTCCCGTGTGGTTTCTAGGCTCATGGGAGTCCAAAAAACCCAGTTTCGGTGTCGTTCCGGTCAAAATGGGCAAATCTTCAGGAGCCACCTTTTCAAAAATCCAGGTAGATATTGCAAGCAAATGTTGCCAGATGGCGAAAAATGACCGAATTCTGGCTGATGAGCGGCCTTTTCAGCATTTCTTGGCCATCTTAGCCCATTTCATGCCAATATATAGCCGGATTTTTGAAAACGGTACCGCTCGGTTGAGGTGTCCGAGCGGTGTGTCGCGAGCACTTTTTTGTCGTTCAGAAACTATCTCCAAAGTAGGCAATATAAAAATTATGAGTGCCAGCAGTCCTTTTTTCTTCTCCCCTCTCTCCCCTCCCTTCTCTTTTCTCTCCCGTGTGGTTTCTAGGCTCATGGGAGTCCAAAAAACCCAGTTTCGGTGTCGTTCCGGTCAAAATGGGCAAATCTTCAGGAGCCACCTTTTCAAAAATCCAGGTAGATATTGCAAGCAAATGTTGCCAGATGGCGAAAAATGACCGAATTCTGGCTGATGAGCGGCCTTTTCAGCATTTCTTGGCCATCTTAGCCCATTTCATGCCAATATATAGCCGGATTTTTGAAAACGGTACCGCTCGGTTGAGGTGTCCGAGCGGTGTGTCGCGAGCACTTTTTTGTCGTTCAGAAACTATCTCCAAAGTAGGCAATATAAAAATTATGAGTGCCAGCAGTCCTTTTTTCTTCTCCCCTCTCTCCCCTCCCTTCTCTTTTCTCTCCCGTGTGGTTTCTAGGCTCATGGGAGTCCAAAAAACCCAGTTTCGGTGTCGTTCCGGTCAAAATGGGCAAATCTTCAGGAGCCACCTTTTCAAAAATCCAGGTAGATATTGCAAGCAAATGTTGCCAGATGGCGAAAAATGACCGAATTCTGGCTGATGAGCGGCCTTTTCAGCATTTCTTGGCCATCTTAGCCCATTTCATGCCAATATATAGCCGGATTTTTGAAAACGGTACCGCTCGGTTGAGGTGTCCGAGCGGTGTGTCGCGAGCACTTTTTTGTCGTTCAGAAACTATCTCCAAAGTAGGCAATATAAAAATTATGAGTGCCAGCAGTCCTTTTTTTCTTCTCCCCTCTCTCCCCTCCCTTCTCTTTTCTCTCCCGTGTGGTTTCTAGGCTCATGGGAGTCCAAAAAACCCAGTTTCGGTGTCGTTCCGGTCAAAATGGGCAAATCTTCAGGAGCCACCTTTTCAAAAATCCAGGTAGATATTGCAAGCAAATGTTGCCAGATGGCGAAAAATGACCGAATTCTGGCTGATGAGCGGCCTTTTCAGCATTTCTTGGCCATCTTAGCCCATTTCATGCCAATATATAGCCGGATTTTTGAAAACGGTACCGCTCGGTTGAGGTGTCCGAGCGGTGTGTCGCGAGCACTTTTTTGTCGTTCAGAAACTATCTCCAAAGTAGGCAATATAAAAATTATGAGTGCCAGCAGTCCTTTTTTTCTTCTCCCCTCTCTCCCCTCCCTTCTCTTTTCTCTCCCGTGTGGTTTCTAGGCTCATGGGAGTCCAAAAAACCCAGTTTCGGTGTCGTTCCGGTCAAAATGGGCAAATCTTCAGGAGCCACCTTTTCAAAAATCCAGGTAGATATTGCAAGCAAATGTTGCCAGATGGCGAAAAATGACCGAATTCTGGCTGATGAGCGGCCTTTTCAGCATTTCTTGGCCATCTTAGCCCATTTCATGCCAATATATAGCCGGATTTTTGAAAACGGTACCGCTCGGTTGAGGTGTCCGAGCGGTGTGTCGCGAGCACTTTTTTGTCGTTCAGAAACTATCTCCAAAGTAGGCAATATAAAAATTATGAGTGCCAGCAGTCCTTTTTTTCTTCTCCCCTCTCTCCCCTCCCTTCTCTTTTCTCTCCCGTGTGGTTTCTAGGCTCATGGGAGTCCAAAAAACCCAGTTTCGGTGTCGTTCCGGTCAAAATGGGCAAATCTTCAGGAGCCACCTTTTCAAAAATCCAGGTAGATATTGCAAGCAAATGTTGCCAGATGGCGAAAAATGACCGAATTCTGGCTGATGAGCGGCCTTTTCAGCATTTCTTGGCCATCTTAGCCCATTTCATGCCAATATATAGCCGGATTTTTGAAAACGGTACCGCTCGGTTGAGGTGTCCGAGCGGTGTGTCGCGAGCACTTTTTTGTCGTTCAGAAACTATCTCCAAAGTAGGCAATATAAAAATTATGAGTGCCAGCAGTCCTTTTTTCTTCTCCCCTCTCTCCCCTCCCTTCTCTTTTCTCTCCCGTGTGGTTTCTAGGCTCATGGGAGTCCAAAAAACCCAGTTTCGGTGTCGTTCCGGTCAAAATGGGCAAATCTTCAGGAGCCACCTTTTCAAAAATCCAGGTAGATATTGCAAGCAAATGTTGCCAGATGGCGAAAAATGACCGAATTCTGGCTGATGAGCGGCCTTTTCAGCATTTCTTGGCCATCTTAGCCCATTTCATGCCAATATATAGCCGGATTTTTGAAAACGGTACCGCTCGGTTGAGGTGTCCGAGCGGTGTGTCGCGAGCACTTTTTTGTCGTTCAGAAACTATCTCCAAAGTAGGCAATATAAAAATTATGAGTGCCAGCAGTCCTTTTTTTCTTCTCCCCTCTCTCCCCTCCCTTCTCTTTTCTCTCCCGTGTGGTTTCTAGGCTCATGGGAGTCCAAAAAACCCAGTTTCGGTGTCGTTCCGGTCAAAATGGGCAAATCTTCAGGAGCCACCTTTTCAAAAATCCAGGTAGATATTGCAAGCAAATGTTGCCAGATGGCGAAAAATGACCGAATTCTGGCTGATGAGCGGCCTTTTCAGCATTTCTTGGCCATCTTAGCCCATTTCATGCCAATATATAGCCGGATTTTTGAAAACGGTACCGCTCGGTTGAGGTGTCCGAGCGGTGTGTCGCGAGCACTTTTTTGTCGTTCAGAAACTATCTCCAAAGTAGGCAATATAAAAATTATGAGTGCCAGCAGTCCTTTTTTTCTTCTCCCCTCTCTCCCCTCCCTTCTCTTTTCTCTCCCGTGTGGTTTCTAGGCTCATGGGAGTCCAAAAAACCCAGTTTCGGTGTCGTTCCGGTCAAAATGGGCAAATCTTCAGGAGCCACCTTTTCAAAAATCCAGGTAGATATTGCAAGCAAATGTTGCCAGATGGCGAAAAATGACCGAATTCTGGCTGATGAGCGGCCTTTTCAGCATTTCTTGGCCATCTTAGCCCATTTCATGCCAATATATAGCCGGATTTTTGAAAACGGTACCGCTCGGTTGAGGTGTCCGAGCGGTGTGTCGCGAGCACGTTTTTGTCGTTCAGAAACTATCTCCAAAGTAGGCAATATAAAAATTATGAGTGCCAGCAGTCCTTTTTTTCTTCTCCCCTCTCTCCCCTCCCTTCTCTTTTCTCTCCCGTGTGGTTTCTAGGCTCATGGGAGTCCAAAAAACCCAGTTTCGGTGTCGTTCCGGTCAAAATGGGCAAATCTTCAGGAGCCACCTTTTCAAAAATCCAGGTAGATATTGCAAGCAAATGTTGCCAGATGGCGAAAAATGACCGAATTCTGGCTGATGAGCGGCCTTTTCAGCATTTCTTGGCCATCTTAGCCCATTTCATGCCAATATATAGCCGGATTTTTGAAAACGGTACCGCTCGGTTGAGGTGTCCGAGCGGTGTGTCGCGAGCACTTTTTTGTCGTTCAGAAACTATCTCCAAAGTAGGCAATATAAAAATTATGAGTGCCAGCAGTCCTTTTTTTCTTCTCCCCTCTCTCCCCTCCCTTCTCGTTTCTCTCCCGTGTGGTTTCTAGGCTCATGGGAGTCCAAAAAACCCAGTTTCGGTGTCGTTCCGGTCAAAATGGGCAAATCTTCAGGAGCCACCTTTTCAAAAATCCAGGTAGATATTGCAAGCAAATGTTGCCAGATGGCGAAAAATGACCGAATTCTGGCTGATGAGCGGCCTTTTCAGCATTTCTTGGCCATCTTAGCCCATTTCATGCCAATATATAGCCGGATTTTTGAAAACGGTACCGCTCGGTTGAGGTGTCCGAGCGGTGTGTCGCGAGCACTTTTTTGTCGTTCAGAAACTATCTCCAAAGTAGGCAATATAAAAATTATGAGTGCCAGCAGTCCTTTTTTTCTTCTCCCCTCTCTCCCCTCCCTTCTCTTTTCTCTCCCGTGTGGTTTCTAGGCTCATGGGAGTCCAAAAAACCCAGTTTCGGTGTCGTTCCGGTCAAAATGGGCAAATCTTCAGGAGCCACCTTTTCAAAAATCCAGGTAGATATTGCAAGCAAATGTTGCCAGATGGCGAAAAATGACCGAATTCTGGCTGATGAGCGGCCTTTTCAGCATTTCTTGGCCATCTTAGCCCATTTCATGCCAATATATAGCCGGATTTTTGAAAACGGTACCGCTCGGTTGAGGTGTCCGAGCGGTGTGTCGCGAGCACTTTTTTGTCGTTCAGAAACTATCTCCAAAGTAGGCAATATAAAAATTATGAGTGCCAGCAGTCCTTTTTTCTTCTCCCCTCTCTCCCCTCCCTTCTCTTTTCTCTCCCGTGTGGTTTCTAGGCTCATGGGAGTCCAAAAAACCCAGTTTCGGTGTCGTTCCGGTCAAAATGGGCAAATCTTCAGGAGCCACCTTTTCAAAAATCCAGGTAGATATTGCAAGCAAATGTTGCCAGATGGCGAAAAATGACCGAATTCTGGCTGATGAGCGGCCTTTTCAGCATTTCTTGGCCATCTTAGCCCATTTCATGCCAATATATAGCCGGATTTTTGAAAACGGTACCGCTCGGTTGAGGTGTCCGAGCGGTGTGTCGCGAGCACTTTTTTGTCGTTCAGAAACTATCTCCAAAGTAGGCAATATAAAAATTATGAGTGCCAGCAGTCCTTTTTTTCTTCTCCCCTCTCTCCCCTCCCTTCTCTTTTCTCTCCCGTGTGGTTTCTAGGCTCATGGGAGTCCAAAAAACCCAGTTTCGGTGTCGTTCCGGTCAAAATGGGCAAATCTTCAGGAGCCACCTTTTCAAAAATCCAGGTAGATATTGCAAGCAAATGTTGCCAGATGGCGAAAAATGACCGAATTCTGGCTGATGAGCGGCCTTTTCAGCATTTCTTGGCCATCTTAGCCCATTTCATGCCAATATATAGCCGGATTTTTGAAAACGGTACCGCTCGGTTGAGGTGTCCGAGCGGTGTGTCGCGAGCACTTTTTTGTCGTTCAGAAACTATCTCCAAAGTAGGCAATATAAAAATTATGAGTGCCAGCAGTCCTTTTTTTCTTCTCCCCTCTCTCCCCTCCCTTCTCTTTTCTCTCCCGTGTGGTTTCTAGGCTCATGGGAGTCCAAAAAACCCAGTTTCGGTGTCGTTCCGGTCAAAATGGGCAAATCTTCAGGAGCCACCTTTTCAAAAATCCAGGTAGATATTGCAAGCAAATGTTGCCAGATGGCGAAAAATGACCGAATTCTGGCTGATGAGCGGCCTTTTCAGCATTTCTTGGCCATCTTAGCCCATTTCATGCCAATATATAGCCGGATTTTTGAAAACGGTACCGCTCGGTTGAGGTGTCCGAGCGGTGTGTCGCGAGCACTTTTTTGTCGTTCAGAAACTATCTCCAAAGTAGGCAATATAAAAATTATGAGTGCCAGCAGTCCTTTTTTTCTTCTCCCCTCTCTCCCCTCCCTTCTCTTTTCTCTCCCGTGTGGTTTCTAGGCTCATGGGAGTCCAAAAAACCCAGTTTCGGTGTCGTTCCGGTCAAAATGGGCAAATCTTCAGGAGCCACCTTTTCAAAAATCCAGGTAGATATTGCAAGCAAATGTTGCCAGATGGCGAAAAATGACCGAATTCTGGCTGATGAGCGGCCTTTTCAGCATTTCTTGGCCATCTTAGCCCATTTCATGCCAATATATAGCCGGATTTTTGAAAACGGTACCGCTCGGTTGAGGTGTCCGAGCGGTGTGTCGCGAGCACTTTTTTGTCGTTCAGAAACTATCTCCAAAGTAGGCAATATAAAAATTATGAGTGCCAGCAGTCCTTTTTTCTTCTCCCCTCTCTCCCCTCCCTTCTCTTTTCTCTCCCGTGTGGTTTCTAGGCTCATGGGAGTCCAAAAAACCCAGTTTCGGTGTCGTTCCGGTCAAAATGGGCAAATCTTCAGGAGCCACCTTTTCAAAAATCCAGGTAGATATTGCAAGCAAATGTTGCCAGATGGCGAAAAATGACCGAATTCTGGCTGATGAGCGGCCTTTTCAGCATTTCTTGGCCATCTTAGCCCATTTCATGCCAATATATAGCCGGATTTTTGAAAACGGTACCGCTCGGTTGAGGTGTCCGAGCGGTGTGTCGCGAGCACTTTTTTGTCGTTCAGAAACTATCTCCAAAGTAGGCAATATAAAAATTATGAGTGCCAGCAGTCCTTTTTTTCTTCTCCCCTCTCTCCCCTCCCTTCTCTTTTCTCTCCCGTGTGGTTTCTAGGCTCATGGGAGTCCAAAAAACCCAGTTTCGGTGTCGTTCCGGTCAAAATGGGCAAATCTTCAGGAGCCACCTTTTCAAAAATCCAGGTAGATATTGCAAGCAAATGTTGCCAGATGGCGAAAAATGACCGAATTCTGGCTGATGAGCGGCCTTTTCAGCATTTCTTGGCCATCTTAGCCCATTTCATGCCAATATATAGCCGGATTTTTGAAAACGGTACCGCTCGGTTGAGGTGTCCGAGCGGTGTGTCGCGAGCACTTTTTTGTCGTTCAGAAACTATCTCCAAAGTAGGCAATATAAAAATTATGAGTGCCAGCAGTCCTTTTTTTCTTCTCCCCTCTCTCCCCTCCCTTCTCTTTTCTCTCCCGTGTGGTTTCTAGGCTCATGGGAGTCCAAAAAACCCAGTTTCGGTGTCGTTCCGGTCAAAATGGGCAAATCTTCAGGAGCCACCTTTTCAAAAATCCAGGTAGATATTGCAAGCAAATGTTGCCAGATGGCGAAAAATGACCGAATTCTGGCTGATGAGCGGCCTTTTCAGCATTTCTTGGCCATCTTAGCCCATTTCATGCCAATATATAGCCGGATTTTTGAAAACGGTACCGCTCGGTTGAGGTGTCCGAGCGGTGTGTCGCGAGCACGTTTTTGTCGTTCAGAAACTATCTCCAAAGTAGGCAATATAAAAATTATGAGTGCCAGCAGTCCTTTTTTTCTTCTCCCCTCTCTCCCCTCCCTTCTCTTTTCTCTCCCGTGTGGTTTCTAGGCTCATGGGAGTCCAAAAAACCCAGTTTCGGTGTCGTTCCGGTCAAAATGGGCAAATCTTCAGGAGCCACCTTTTCAAAAATCCAGGTAGATATTGCAAGCAAATGTTGCCAGATGGCGAAAAATGACCGAATTCTGGCTGATGAGCGGCCTTTTCAGCATTTCTTGGCCATCTTAGCCCATTTCATGCCAATATATAGCCGGATTTTTGAAAACGGTACCGCTCGGTTGAGGTGTCCGAGCGGTGTGTCGCGAGCACTTTTTTGTCGTTCAGAAACTATCTCCAAAGTAGGCAATATAAAAATTATGAGTGCCAGCAGTCCTTTTTTTCTTCTCCCCTCTCTCCCCTCCCTTCTCGTTTCTCTCCCGTGTGGTTTCTAGGCTCATGGGAGTCCAAAAAACCCAGTTTCGGTGTCGTTCCGGTCAAAATGGGCAAATCTTCAGGAGCCACCTTTTCAAAAATCCAGGTAGATATTGCAAGCAAATGTTGCCAGATGGCGAAAAATGACCGAATTCTGGCTGATGAGCGGCCTTTTCAGCATTTCTTGGCCATCTTAGCCCATTTCATGCCAATATATAGCCGGATTTTTGAAAACGGTACCGCTCGGTTGAGGTGTCCGAGCGGTGTGTCGCGAGCACTTTTTTGTCGTTCAGAAACTATCTCCAAAGTAGGCAATATAAAAATTATGAGTGCCAGCAGTCCTTTTTTCTTCTCCCCTCTCTCCCCTCCCTTCTCTTTTCTCTCCCGTGTGGTTTCTAGGCTCATGGGAGTCCAAAAAACCCAGTTTCGGTGTCGTTCCGGTCAAAATGGGCAAATCTTCAGGAGCCACCTTTTCAAAAATCCAGGTAGATATTGCAAGCAAATGTTGCCAGATGGCGAAAAATGACCGAATTCTGGCTGATGAGCGGCCTTTTCAGCATTTCTTGGCCATCTTAGCCCATTTCATGCCAATATATAGCCGGATTTTTGAAAACGGTACCGCTCGGTTGAGGTGTCCGAGCGGTGTGTCGCGAGCACTTTTTTGTCGTTCAGAAACTATCTCCAAAGTAGGCAATATAAAAATTATGAGTGCCAGCAGTCCTTTTTTTCTTCTCCCCTCTCTCCCCTCCCTTCTCTTTTCTCTCCCGTGTGGTTTCTAGGCTCATGGGAGTCCAAAAAACCCAGTTTCGGTGTCGTTCCGGTCAAAATGGGCAAATCTTCAGGAGCCACCTTTTCAAAAATCCAGGTAGATATTGCAAGCAAATGTTGCCAGATGGCGAAAAATGACCGAATTCTGGCTGATGAGCGGCCTTTTCAGCATTTCTTGGCCATCTTAGCCCATTTCATGCCAATAATTATTGCAAGCAAATGTTGCCAGATGGCGAAAAATGACCGAATTCTGGCTGATGAGCGGCCTTTTCAGCATTTCTTGGCCATCTTAGCCCATTTCATGCCAATATATAGCCGGATTTTTGAAAACGGTACCGCTCGGTTGAGGTGTCCGAGCGGTGTGTCGCGAGCACTTTTTTGTCGTTCAGAAACTATCTCCAAAGTAGGCAATATAAAAATTATGAGTGCCAGCAGTCCTTTTTTTCTTCTCCCCTCTCTCCCCTCCCTTCTCTTTTCTCTCCCGTGTGGTTTCTAGGCTCATGGGAGTCCAAAAAACCCAGTTTCGGTGTCGTTCCGGTCAAAATGGGCAAATCTTCAGGAGCCACCTTTTCAAAAATCCAGGTAGATATTGCAAGCAAATGTTGCCAGATGGCGAAAAATGACCGAATTCTGGCTGATGAGCGGCCTTTTCAGCATTTCTTGGCCATCTTAGCCCATTTCATGCCAATAATTATTGCAAGCAAATGTTGCCAGATGGCGAAAAATGACCGAATTCTGGCTGATGAGCGGCCTTTTCAGCATTTCTTGGCCATCTTAGCCCATTTCATGCCAATATATAGCCGGATTTTTGAAAACGGTACCGCTCGGTTGAGGTGTCCGAGCGGTGTGTCGCGAGCACTTTTTTGTCGTTCAGAAACTATCTCCAAAGTAGGCAATATAAAAATTATGAGTGCCAGCAGTCCTTTTTTTCTTCTCCCCTCTCTCCCCTCCCTTCTCTTTTCTCTCCCGTGTGGTTTCTAGGCTCATGGGAGTCCAAAAAACCCAGTTTCGGTGTCGTTCCGGTCAAAATGGGCAAATCTTCAGGAGCCACCTTTTCAAAAATCCAGGTAGATATTGCAAGCAAATGTTGCCAGATGGCGAAAAATGACCGAATTCTGGCTGATGAGCGGCCTTTTCAGCATTTCTTGGCCATCTTAGCCCATTTCATGCCAATAATTATTGCAAGCAAATGTTGCCAGATGGCGAAAAATGACCGAATTCTGGCTGATGAGCGGCCTTTTCAGCATTTCTTGGCCATCTTAGCCCATTTCATGCCAATATATAGCCGGATTTTTGAAAACGGTACCGCTCGGTTGAGGTGTCCGAGCGGTGTGTCGCGAGCACTTTTTTGTCGTTCAGAAACTATCTCCAAAGTAGGCAATATAAAAATTATGAGTGCCAGCAGTCCTTTTTTTCTTCTCCCCTCTCTCCCCTCCCTTCTCTTTTCTCTCCCGTGTGGTTTCTAGGCTCATGGGAGTCCAAAAAACCCAGTTTCGGTGTCGTTCCGGTCAAAATGGGCAAATCTTCAGGAGCCACCTTTTCAAAAATCCAGGTAGATATTGCAAGCAAATGTTGCCAGATGGCGAAAAATGACCGAATTCTGGCTGATGAGCGGCCTTTTCAGCATTTCTTGGCCATCTTAGCCCATTTCATGCCAATATATAGCCGGATTTTTGAAAACGGTACCGCTCGGTTGAGGTGTCCGAGCGGTGTGTCGCGAGCACTTTTTTGTCGTTCAGAAACTATCTCCAAAGTAGGCAATATAAAAATTATGAGTGCCAGCAGTCCTTTTTTTCTTCTCCCCTCTCTCCCCTCCCTTCTCTTTTCTCTCCCGTGTGGTTTCTAGGCTCATGGGAGTCCAAAAAACCCAGTTTCGGTGTCGTTCCGGTCAAAATGGGCAAATCTTCAGGAGCCACCTTTTCAAAAATCCAGGTAGATATTGCAAGCAAATGTTGCCAGATGGCGAAAAATGACCGAATTCTGGCTGATGAGCGGCCTTTTCAGCATTTCTTGGCCATCTTAGCCCATTTCATGCCAATATATAGCCGGATTTTTGAAAACGGTACCGCTCGGTTGAGGTGTCCGAGCGGTGTGTCGCGAGCACTTTTTTGTCGTTCAGAAACTATCTCCAAAGTAGGCAATATAAAAATTATGAGTGCCAGCAGTCCTTTTTTTCTTCTCCCCTCTCTCCCCTCCCTTCTCTTTTCTCTCCCGTGTGGTTTCTAGGCTCATGGGAGTCCAAAAAACCCAGTTTCGGTGTCGTTCCGGTCAAAATGGGCAAATCTTCAGGAGCCACCTTTTCAAAAATCCAGGTAGATATTGCAAGCAAATGTTGCCAGATGGCGAAAAATGACCGAATTCTGGCTGATGAGCGGCCTTTTCAGCATTTCTTGGCCATCTTAGCCCATTTCATGCCAATATATAGCCGGATTTTTGAAAACGGTACCGCTCGGTTGAGGTGTCCGAGCGGTGTGTCGCGAGCACTTTTTTGTCGTTCAGAAACTATCTCCAAAGTAGGCAATATAAAAATTATGAGTGCCAGCAGTCCTTTTTTTCTTCTCCCCTCTCTCCCCTCCCTTCTCTTTTCTCTCCCGTGTGGTTTCTAGGCTCATGGGAGTCCAAAAAACCCAGTTTCGGTGTCGTTCCGGTCAAAATGGGCAAATCTTCAGGAGCCACCTTTTCAAAAATCCAGGTAGATATTGCAAGCAAATGTTGCCAGATGGCGAAAAATGACCGAATTCTGGCTGATGAGCGGCCTTTTCAGCATTTCTTGGCCATCTTAGCCCATTTCATGCCAATATATAGCCGGATTTTTGAAAACGGTACCGCTCGGTTGAGGTGTCCGAGCGGTGTGTCGCGAGCACTTTTTTGTCGTTCAGAAACTATCTCCAAAGTAGGCAATATAAAAATTATGAGTGCCAGCAGTCCTTTTTTTCTTCTCCCCTCTCTCCCCTCCCTTCTCTTTTCTCTCCCGTGTGGTTTCTAGGCTCATGGGAGTCCAAAAAACCCAGTTTCGGTGTCGTTCCGGTCAAAATGGGCAAATCTTCAGGAGCCACCTTTTCAAAAATCCAGGTAGATATTGCAAGCAAATGTTGCCAGATGGCGAAAAATGACCGAATTCTGGCTGATGAGCGGCCTTTTCAGCATTTCTTGGCCATCTTAGCCCATTTCATGCCAATATATAGCCGGATTTTTGAAAACGGTACCGCTCGGTTGAGGTGTCCGAGCGGTGTGTCGCGAGCACTTTTTTGTCGTTCAGAAACTATCTCCAAAGTAGGCAATATAAAAATTATGAGTGCCAGCAGTCCTTTTTTCTTCTCCCCTCTCTCCCCTCCCTTCTCTTTTCTCTCCCGTGTGGTTTCTAGGCTCATGGGAGTCCAAAAAACCCAGTTTCGGTGTCGTTCCGGTCAAAATGGGCAAATCTTCAGGAGCCACCTTTTCAAAAATCCAGGTAGATATTGCAAGCAAATGTTGCCAGATGGCGAAAAATGACCGAATTCTGGCTGATGAGCGGCCTTTTCAGCATTTCTTGGCCATCTTAGCCCATTTCATGCCAATATATAGCCGGATTTTTGAAAACGGTACCGCTCGGTTGAGGTGTCCGAGCGGTGTGTCGCGAGCACTTTTTTGTCGTTCAGAAACTATCTCCAAAGTAGGCAATATAAAAATTATGAGTGCCAGCAGTCCTTTTTTCTTCTCCCCTCTCTCCCCTCCCTTCTCTTTTCTCTCCCGTGTGGTTTCTAGGCTCATGGGAGTCCAAAAAACCCAGTTTCGGTGTCGTTCCGGTCAAAATGGGCAAATCTTCAGGAGCCACCTTTTCAAAAATCCAGGTAGATATTGCAAGCAAATGTTGCCAGATGGCGAAAAATGACCGAATTCTGGCTGATGAGCGGCCTTTTCAGCATTTCTTGGCCATCTTAGCCCATTTCATGCCAATATATAGCCGGATTTTTGAAAACGGTACCGCTCGGTTGAGGTGTCCGAGCGGTGTGTCGCGAGCACTTTTTTGTCGTTCAGAAACTATCTCCAAAGTAGGCAATATAAAAATTATGAGTGCCAGCAGTCCTTTTTTCTTCTCCCCTCTCTCCCCTCCCTTCTCTTTTCTCTCCCGTGTGGTTTCTAGGCTCATGGGAGTCCAAAAAACCCAGTTTCGGTGTCGTTCCGGTCAAAATGGGCAAATCTTCAGGAGCCACCTTTTCAAAAATCCAGGTAGATATTGCAAGCAAATGTTGCCAGATGGCGAAAAATGACCGAATTCTGGCTGATGAGCGGCCTTTTCAGCATTTCTTGGCCATCTTAGCCCATTTCATGCCAATATATAGCCGGATTTTTGAAAACGGTACCGCTCGGTTGAGGTGTCCGAGCGGTGTGTCGCGAGCACTTTTTTGTCGTTCAGAAACTATCTCCAAAGTAGGCAATATAAAAATTATGAGTGCCAGCAGTCCTTTTTTTCTTCTCCCCTCTCTCCCCTCCCTTCTCTTTTCTCTCCCGTGTGGTTTCTAGGCTCATGGGAGTCCAAAAAACCCAGTTTCGGTGTCGTTCCGGTCAAAATGGGCAAATCTTCAGGAGCCACCTTTTCAAAAATCCAGGTAGATATTGCAAGCAAATGTTGCCAGATGGCGAAAAATGACCGAATTCTGGCTGATGAGCGGCCTTTTCAGCATTTCTTGGCCATCTTAGCCCATTTCATGCCAATATATAGCCGGATTTTTGAAAACGGTACCGCTCGGTTGAGGTGTCCGAGCGGTGTGTCGCGAGCACTTTTTTGTCGTTCAGAAACTATCTCCAAAGTAGGCAATATAAAAATTATGAGTGCCAGCAGTCCTTTTTTTCTTCTCCCCTCTCTCCCCTCCCTTCTCTTTTCTCTCCCGTGTGGTTTCTAGGCTCATGGGAGTCCAAAAAACCCAGTTTCGGTGTCGTTCCGGTCAAAATGGGCAAATCTTCAGGAGCCACCTTTTCAAAAATCCAGGTAGATATTGCAAGCAAATGTTGCCAGATGGCGAAAAATGACCGAATTCTGGCTGATGAGCGGCCTTTTCAGCATTTCTTGGCCATCTTAGCCCATTTCATGCCAATATATAGCCGGATTTTTGAAAACGGTACCGCTCGGTTGAGGTGTCCGAGCGGTGTGTCGCGAGCACTTTTTTGTCGTTCAGAAACTATCTCCAAAGTAGGCAATATAAAAATTATGAGTGCCAGCAGTCCTTTTTTTCTTCTCCCCTCTCTCCCCTCCCTTCTCTTTTCTCTCCCGTGTGGTTTCTAGGCTCATGGGAGTCCAAAAAACCCAGTTTCGGTGTCGTTCCGGTCAAAATGGGCAAATCTTCAGGAGCCACCTTTTCAAAAATCCAGGTAGATATTGCAAGCAAATGTTGCCAGATGGCGAAAAATGACCGAATTCTGGCTGATGAGCGGCCTTTTCAGCATTTCTTGGCCATCTTAGCCCATTTCATGCCAATATATAGCCGGATTTTTGAAAACGGTACCGCTCGGTTGAGGTGTCCGAGCGGTGTGTCGCGAGCACTTTTTTGTCGTTCAGAAACTATCTCCAAAGTAGGCAATATAAAAATTATGAGTGCCAGCAGTCCTTTTTTTCTTCTCCCCTCTCTCCCCTCCCTTCTCTTTTCTCTCCCGTGTGGTTTCTAGGCTCATGGGAGTCCAAAAAACCCAGTTTCGGTGTCGTTCCGGTCAAAATGGGCAAATCTTCAGGAGCCACCTTTTCAAAAATCCAGGTAGATATTGCAAGCAAATGTTGCCAGATGGCGAAAAATGACCGAATTCTGGCTGATGAGCGGCCTTTTCAGCATTTCTTGGCCATCTTAGCCCATTTCATGCCAATATATAGCCGGATTTTTGAAAACGGTACCGCTCGGTTGAGGTGTCCGAGCGGTGTGTCGCGAGCACTTTTTTGTCGTTCAGAAACTATCTCCAAAGTAGGCAATATAAAAATTATGAGTGCCAGCAGTCCTTTTTTCTTCTCCCCTCTCTCCCCTCCCTTCTCTTTTCTCTCCCGTGTGGTTTCTAGGCTCATGGGAGTCCAAAAAACCCAGTTTCGGTGTCGTTCCGGTCAAAATGGGCAAATCTTCAGGAGCCACCTTTTCAAAAATCCAGGTAGATATTGCAAGCAAATGTTGCCAGATGGCGAAAAATGACCGAATTCTGGCTGATGAGCGGCCTTTTCAGCATTTCTTGGCCATCTTAGCCCATTTCATGCCAATATATAGCCGGATTTTTGAAAACGGTACCGCTCGGTTGAGGTGTCCGAGCGGTGTGTCGCGAGCACTTTTTTGTCGTTCAGAAACTATCTCCAAAGTAGGCAATATAAAAATTATGAGTGCCAGCAGTCCTTTTTTCTTCTCCCCTCTCTCCCCTCCCTTCTCTTTTCTCTCCCGTGTGGTTTCTAGGCTCATGGGAGTCCAAAAAACCCAGTTTCGGTGTCGTTCCGGTCAAAATGGGCAAATCTTCAGGAGCCACCTTTTCAAAAATCCAGGTAGATATTGCAAGCAAATGTTGCCAGATGGCGAAAAATGACCGAATTCTGGCTGATGAGCGGCCTTTTCAGCATTTCTTGGCCATCTTAGCCCATTTCATGCCAATATATAGCCGGATTTTTGAAAACGGTACCGCTCGGTTGAGGTGTCCGAGCGGTGTGTCGCGAGCACTTTTTTGTCGTTCAGAAACTATCTCCAAAGTAGGCAATATAAAAATTATGAGTGCCAGCAGTCCTTTTTTCTTCTCCCCTCTCTCCCCTCCCTTCTCTTTTCTCTCCCGTGTGGTTTCTAGGCTCATGGGAGTCCAAAAAACCCAGTTTCGGTGTCGTTCCGGTCAAAATGGGCAAATCTTCAGGAGCCACCTTTTCAAAAATCCAGGTAGATATTGCAAGCAAATGTTGCCAGATGGCGAAAAATGACCGAATTCTGGCTGATGAGCGGCCTTTTCAGCATTTCTTGGCCATCTTAGCCCATTTCATGCCAATATATAGCCGGATTTTTGAAAACGGTACCGCTCGGTTGAGGTGTCCGAGCGGTGTGTCGCGAGCACTTTTTTGTCGTTCAGAAACTATCTCCAAAGTAGGCAATATAAAAATTATGAGTGCCAGCAGTCCTTTTTTCTTCTCCCCTCTCTCCCCTCCCTTCTCTTTTCTCTCCCGTGTGGTTTCTAGGCTCATGGGAGTCCAAAAAACCCAGTTTCGGTGTCGTTCCGGTCAAAATGGGCAAATCTTCAGGAGCCACCTTTTCAAAAATCCAGGTAGATATTGCAAGCAAATGTTGCCAGATGGCGAAAAATGACCGAATTCTGGCTGATGAGCGGCCTTTTCAGCATTTCTTGGCCATCTTAGCCCATTTCATGCCAATATATAGCCGGATTTTTGAAAACGGTACCGCTCGGTTGAGGTGTCCGAGCGGTGTGTCGCGAGCACTTTTTTGTCGTTCAGAAACTATCTCCAAAGTAGGCAATATAAAAATTATGAGTGCCAGCAGTCCTTTTTTTCTTCTCCCCTCTCTCCCCTCCCTTCTCTTTTCTCTCCCGTGTGGTTTCTAGGCTCATGGGAGTCCAAAAAACCCAGTTTCGGTGTCGTTCCGGTCAAAATGGGCAAATCTTCAGGAGCCACCTTTTCAAAAATCCAGGTAGATATTGCAAGCAAATGTTGCCAGATGGCGAAAAATGACCGAATTCTGGCTGATGAGCGGCCTTTTCAGCATTTCTTGGCCATCTTAGCCCATTTCATGCCAATATATAGCCGGATTTTTGAAAACGGTACCGCTCGGTTGAGGTGTCCGAGCGGTGTGTCGCGAGCACTTTTTTGTCGTTCAGAAACTATCTCCAAAGTAGGCAATATAAAAATTATGAGTGCCAGCAGTCCTTTTTTCTTCTCCCCTCTCTCCCCTCCCTTCTCTTTTCTCTCCCGTGTGGTTTCTAGGCTCATGGGAGTCCAAAAAACCCAGTTTCGGTGTCGTTCCGGTCAAAATGGGCAAATCTTCAGGAGCCACCTTTTCAAAAATCCAGGTAGATATTGCAAGCAAATGTTGCCAGATGGCGAAAAATGACCGAATTCTGGCTGATGAGCGGCCTTTTCAGCATTTCTTGGCCATCTTAGCCCATTTCATGCCAATATATAGCCGGATTTTTGAAAACGGTACCGCTCGGTTGAGGTGTCCGAGCGGTGTGTCGCGAGCACTTTTTTGTCGTTCAGAAACTATCTCCAAAGTAGGCAATATAAAAATTATGAGTGCCAGCAGTCCTTTTTTCTTCTCCCCTCTCTCCCCTCCCTTCTCTTTTCTCTCCCGTGTGGTTTCTAGGCTCATGGGAGTCCAAAAAACCCAGTTTCGGTGTCGTTCCGGTCAAAATGGGCAAATCTTCAGGAGCCACCTTTTCAAAAATCCAGGTAGATATTGCAAGCAAATGTTGCCAGATGGCGAAAAATGACCGAATTCTGGCTGATGAGCGGCCTTTTCAGCATTTCTTGGCCATCTTAGCCCATTTCATGCCAATATATAGCCGGATTTTTGAAAACGGTACCGCTCGGTTGAGGTGTCCGAGCGGTGTGTCGCGAGCACTTTTTTGTCGTTCAGAAACTATCTCCAAAGTAGGCAATATAAAAATTATGAGTGCCAGCAGTCCTTTTTTTCTTCTCCCCTCTCTCCCCTCCCTTCTCTTTTCTCTCCCGTGTGGTTTCTAGGCTCATGGGAGTCCAAAAAACCCAGTTTCGGTGTCGTTCCGGTCAAAATGGGCAAATCTTCAGGAGCCACCTTTTCAAAAATCCAGGTAGATATTGCAAGCAAATGTTGCCAGATGGCGAAAAATGACCGAATTCTGGCTGATGAGCGGCCTTTTCAGCATTTCTTGGCCATCTTAGCCCATTTCATGCCAATATATAGCCGGATTTTTGAAAACGGTACCGCTCGGTTGAGGTGTCCGAGCGGTGTGTCGCGAGCACTTTTTTGTCGTTCAGAAACTATCTCCAAAGTAGGCAATATAAAAATTATGAGTGCCAGCAGTCCTTTTTTTCTTCTCCCCTCTCTCCCCTCCCTTCTCTTTTCTCTCCCGTGTGGTTTCTAGGCTCATGGGAGTCCAAAAAACCCAGTTTCGGTGTCGTTCCGGTCAAAATGGGCAAATCTTCAGGAGCCACCTTTTCAAAAATCCAGGTAGATATTGCAAGCAAATGTTGCCAGATGGCGAAAAATGACCGAATTCTGGCTGATGAGCGGCCTTTTCAGCATTTCTTGGCCATCTTAGCCCATTTCATGCCAATATATAGCCGGATTTTTGAAAACGGTACCGCTCGGTTGAGGTGTCCGAGCGGTGTGTCGCGAGCACTTTTTTGTCGTTCAGAAACTATCTCCAAAGTAGGCAATATAAAAATTATGAGTGCCAGCAGTCCTTTTTTTCTTCTCCCCTCTCTCCCCTCCCTTCTCTTTTCTCTCCCGTGTGGTTTCTAGGCTCATGGGAGTCCAAAAAACCCAGTTTCGGTGTCGTTCCGGTCAAAATGGGCAAATCTTCAGGAGCCACCTTTTCAAAAATCCAGGTAGATATTGCAAGCAAATGTTGCCAGATGGCGAAAAATGACCGAATTCTGGCTGATGAGCGGCCTTTTCAGCATTTCTTGGCCATCTTAGCCCATTTCATGCCAATATATAGCCGGATTTTTGAAAACGGTACCGCTCGGTTGAGGTGTCCGAGCGGTGTGTCGCGAGCACTTTTTTGTCGTTCAGAAACTATCTCCAAAGTAGGCAATATAAAAATTATGAGTGCCAGCAGTCCTTTTTTCTTCTCCCCTCTCTCCCCTCCCTTCTCTTTTCTCTCCCGTGTGGTTTCTAGGCTCATGGGAGTCCAAAAAACCCAGTTTCGGTGTCGTTCCGGTCAAAATGGGCAAATCTTCAGGAGCCACCTTTTCAAAAATCCAGGTAGATATTGCAAGCAAATGTTGCCAGATGGCGAAAAATGACCGAATTCTGGCTGATGAGCGGCCTTTTCAGCATTTCTTGGCCATCTTAGCCCATTTCATGCCAATAATTGCAAGCAAATGTTGCCAGATGGCGAAAAATGACCGAATTCTGGCTGATGAGCGGCCTTTTCAGCATTTCTTGGCCATCTTAGCCCATTTCATGCCAATATATAGCCGGATTTTTGAAAACGGTACCGCTCGGTTGAGGTGTCCGAGCGGTGTGTCGCGAGCACTTTTTTGTCGTTCAGAAACTATCTCCAAAGTAGGCAATATAAAAATTATGAGTGCCAGCAGTCCTTTTTTTCTTCTCCCCTCTCTCCCCTCCCTTCTCTTTTCTCTCCCGTGTGGTTTCTAGGCTCATGGGAGTCCAAAAAACCCAGTTTCGGTGTCGTTCCGGTCAAAATGGGCAAATCTTCAGGAGCCACCTTTTCAAAAATCCAGGTAGATATTGCAAGCAAATGTTGCCAGATGGCGAAAAATGACCGAATTCTGGCTGATGAGCGGCCTTTTCAGCATTTCTTGGCCATCTTAGCCCATTTCATGCCAATATATAGCCGGATTTTTGAAAACGGTACCGCTCGGTTGAGGTGTCCGAGCGGTGTGTCGCGAGCACTTTTTTGTCGTTCAGAAACTATCTCCAAAGTAGGCAATATAAAAATTATGAGTGCCAGCAGTCCTTTTTTTCTTCTCCCCTCTCTCCCCTCCCTTCTCTTTTCTCTCCCGTGTGGTTTCTAGGCTCATGGGAGTCCAAAAAACCCAGTTTCGGTGTCGTTCCGGTCAAAATGGGCAAATCTTCAGGAGCCACCTTTTCAAAAATCCAGGTAGATATTGCAAGCAAATGTTGCCAGATGGCGAAAAATGACCGAATTCTGGCTGATGAGCGGCCTTTTCAGCATTTCTTGGCCATCTTAGCCCATTTCATGCCAATATATAGCCGGATTTTTGAAAACGGTACCGCTCGGTTGAGGTGTCCGAGCGGTGTGTCGCGAGCACTTTTTTGTCGTTCAGAAACTATCTCCAAAGTAGGCAATATAAAAATTATGAGTGCCAGCAGTCCTTTTTTCTTCTCCCCTCTCTCCCCTCCCTTCTCTTTTCTCTCCCGTGTGGTTTCTAGGCTCATGGGAGTCCAAAAAACCCAGTTTCGGTGTCGTTCCGGTCAAAATGGGCAAATCTTCAGGAGCCACCTTTTCAAAAATCCAGGTAGATATTGCAAGCAAATGTTGCCAGATGGCGAAAAATGACCGAATTCTGGCTGATGAGCGGCCTTTTCAGCATTTCTTGGCCATCTTAGCCCATTTCATGCCAATAATTGCAAGCAAATGTTGCCAGATGGCGAAAAATGACCGAATTCTGGCTGATGAGCGGCCTTTTCAGCATTTCTTGGCCATCTTAGCCCATTTCATGCCAATATATAGCCGGATTTTTGAAAACGGTACCGCTCGGTTGAGGTGTCCGAGCGGTGTGTCGCGAGCACTTTTTTGTCGTTCAGAAACTATCTCCAAAGTAGGCAATATAAAAATTATGAGTGCCAGCAGTCCTTTTTTTCTTCTCCCCTCTCTCCCCTCCCTTCTCTTTTCTCTCCCGTGTGGTTTCTAGGCTCATGGGAGTCCAAAAAACCCAGTTTCGGTGTCGTTCCGGTCAAAATGGGCAAATCTTCAGGAGCCACCTTTTCAAAAATCCAGGTAGATATTGCAAGCAAATGTTGCCAGATGGCGAAAAATGACCGAATTCTGGCTGATGAGCGGCCTTTTCAGCATTTCTTGGCCATCTTAGCCCATTTCATGCCAATATATAGCCGGATTTTTGAAAACGGTACCGCTCGGTTGAGGTGTCCGAGCGGTGTGTCGCGAGCACTTTTTTGTCGTTCAGAAACTATCTCCAAAGTAGGCAATATAAAAATTATGAGTGCCAGCAGTCCTTTTTTCTTCTCCCCTCTCTCCCCTCCCTTCTCTTTTCTCTCCCGTGTGGTTTCTAGGCTCATGGGAGTCCAAAAAACCCAGTTTCGGTGTCGTTCCGGTCAAAATGGCCAAATCTTCAGGAGCCACCTTTTCAAAAATCCAGGTAGATATTGCAAGCAAATGTTGCCAGATGGCGAAAAATGACCGAATTCTGGCTGATGAGCGGCCTTTTCAGCATTTCTTGGCCATCTTAGCCCATTTCATGCCAATAATTGCAAGCAAATGTTGCCAGATGGCGAAAAATGACCGAATTCTGGCTGATGAGCGGCCTTTTCAGCATTTCTTGGCCATCTTAGCCCATTTCATGCCAATATATAGCCGGATTTTTGAAAACGGTACCGCTCGGTTGAGGTGTCCGAGCGGTGTGTCGCGAGCACTTTTTTGTCGTTCAGAAACTATCTCCAAAGTAGGCAATATAAAAATTATGAGTGCCAGCAGTCCTTTTTTTCTTCTCCCCTCTCTCCCCTCCCTTCTCTTTTCTCTCCCGTGTGGTTTCTAGGCTCATGGGAGTCCAAAAAACCCAGTTTCGGTGTCGTTCCGGTCAAAATGGGCAAATCTTCAGGAGCCACCTTTTCAAAAATCCAGGTAGATATTGCAAGCAAATGTTGCCAGATGGCGAAAAATGACCGAATTCTGGCTGATGAGCGGCCTTTTCAGCATTTCTTGGCCATCTTAGCCCATTTCATGCCAATATATAGCCGGATTTTTGAAAACGGTACCGCTCGGTTGAGGTGTCCGAGCGGTGTGTCGCGAGCACTTTTTTGTCGTTCAGAAACTATCTCCAAAGTAGGCAATATAAAAATTATGAGTGCCAGCAGTCCTTTTTTTCTTCTCCCCTCTCTCCCCTCCCTTCTCTTTTCTCTCCCGTGTGGTTTCTAGGCTCATGGGAGTCCAAAAAACCCAGTTTCGGTGTCGTTCCGGTCAAAATGGGCAAATCTTCAGGAGCCACCTTTTCAAAAATCCAGGTAGATATTGCAAGCAAATGTTGCCAGATGGCGAAAAATGACCGAATTCTGGCTGATGAGCGGCCTTTTCAGCATTTCTTGGCCATCTTAGCCCATTTCATGCCAATATATAGCCGGATTTTTGAAAACGGTACCGCTCGGTTGAGGTGTCCGAGCGGTGTGTCGCGAGCACTTTTTTGTCGTTCAGAAACTATCTCCAAAGTAGGCAATATAAAAATTATGAGTGCCAGCAGTCCTTTTTTCTTCTCCCCTCTCTCCCCTCCCTTCTCTTTTCTCTCCCGTGTGGTTTCTAGGCTCATGGGAGTCCAAAAAACCCAGTTTCGGTGTCGTTCCGGTCAAAATGGGCAAATCTTCAGGAGCCACCTTTTCAAAAATCCAGGTAGATATTGCAAGCAAATGTTGCCAGATGGCGAAAAATGACCGAATTCTGGCTGATGAGCGGCCTTTTCAGCATTTCTTGGCCATCTTAGCCCATTTCATGCCAATAATTGCAAGCAAATGTTGCCAGATGGCGAAAAATGACCGAATTCTGGCTGATGAGCGGCCTTTTCAGCATTTCTTGGCCATCTTAGCCCATTTCATGCCAATATATAGCCGGATTTTTGAAAACGGTACCGCTCGGTTGAGGTGTCCGAGCGGTGTGTCGCGAGCACTTTTTTGTCGTTCAGAAACTATCTCCAAAGTAGGCAATATAAAAATTATGAGTGCCAGCAGTCCTTTTTTTCTTCTCCCCTCTCTCCCCTCCCTTCTCTTTTCTCTCCCGTGTGGTTTCTAGGCTCATGGGAGTCCAAAAAACCCAGTTTCGGTGTCGTTCCGGTCAAAATGGGCAAATCTTCAGGAGCCACCTTTTCAAAAATCCAGGTAGATATTGCAAGCAAATGTTGCCAGATGGCGAAAAATGACCGAATTCTGGCTGATGAGCGGCCTTTTCAGCATTTCTTGGCCATCTTAGCCCATTTCATGCCAATATATAGCCGGATTTTTGAAAACGGTACCGCTCGGTTGAGGTGTCCGAGCGGTGTGTCGCGAGCACTTTTTTGTCGTTCAGAAACTATCTCCAAAGTAGGCAATATAAAAATTATGAGTGCCAGCAGTCCTTTTTTTCTTCTCCCCTCTCTCCCCTCCCTTCTCTTTTCTCTCCCGTGTGGTTTCTAGGCTCATGGGAGTCCAAAAAACCCAGTTTCGGTGTCGTTCCGGTCAAAATGGGCAAATCTTCAGGAGCCATTTTTTCAAAAATCCAGGTAGATATTGCAAGCAAATGTTGCCAGATGGCGAAAAATGACCGAATTCTGGCTGATGAGCGGCCTTTTCAGCATTTCTTGGCCATCTTAGCCCATTTCATGCCAATATATAGCCGGATTTTTGAAAACGGTACCGCTCGGTTGAGGTGTCCGAGCGGTGTGTCGCGAGCACTTTTTTGTCGTTCAGAAACTATCTCCAAAGTAGGCAATATAAAAATTATGAGTGCCAGCAGTCCTTTTTTCTTCTCCCCTCTCTCCCCTCCCTTCTCTTTTCTCTCCCGTGTGGTTTCTAGGCTCATGGGAGTCCAAAAAACCCAGTTTCGGTGTCGTTCCGGTCAAAATGGGCAAATCTTCAGGAGCCACCTTTTCAAAAATCCAGGTAGATATTGCAAGCAAATGTTGCCAGATGGCGAAAAATGACCGAATTCTGGCTGATGAGCGGCCTTTTCAGCATTTCTTGGCCATCTTAGCCCATTTCATGCCAATAATTGCAAGCAAATGTTGCCAGATGGCGAAAAATGACCGAATTCTGGCTGATGAGCGGCCTTTTCAGCATTTCTTGGCCATCTTAGCCCATTTCATGCCAATATATAGCCGGATTTTTGAAAACGGTACCGCTCGGTTGAGGTGTCCGAGCGGTGTGTCGCGAGCACTTTTTTGTCGTTCAGAAACTATCTCCAAAGTAGGCAATATAAAAATTATGAGTGCCAGCAGTCCTTTTTTTCTTCTCCCCTCTCTCCCCTCCCTTCTCTTTTCTCTCCCGTGTGGTTTCTAGGCTCATGGGAGTCCAAAAAACCCAGTTTCGGTGTCGTTCCGGTCAAAATGGGCAAATCTTCAGGAGCCACCTTTTCAAAAATCCAGGTAGATATTGCAAGCAAATGTTGCCAGATGGCGAAAAATGACCGAATTCTGGCTGATGAGCGGCCTTTTCAGCATTTCTTGGCCATCTTAGCCCATTTCATGCCAATATATAGCCGGATTTTTGAAAACGGTACCGCTCGGTTGAGGTGTCCGAGCGGTGTGTCGCGAGCACTTTTTTGTCGTTCAGAAACTATCTCCAAAGTAGGCAATATAAAAATTATGAGTGCCAGCAGTCCTTTTTTTCTTCTCCCCTCTCTCCCCTCCCTTCTCTTTTCTCTCCCGTGTGGTTTCTAGGCTCATGGGAGTCCAAAAAACCCAGTTTCGGTGTCGTTCCGGTCAAAATGGGCAAATCTTCAGGAGCCACCTTTTCAAAAATCCAGGTAGATATTGCAAGCAAATGTTGCCAGATGGCGAAAAATGACCGAATTCTGGCTGATGAGCGGCCTTTTCAGCATTTCTTGGCCATCTTAGCCCATTTCATGCCAATATATAGCCGGATTTTTGAAAACGGTACCGCTCGGTTGAGGTGTCCGAGCGGTGTGTCGCGAGCACTTTTTTGTCGTTCAGAAACTATCTCCAAAGTAGGCAATATAAAAATTATGAGTGCCAGCAGTCCTTTTTTTCTTCTCCCCTCTCTCCCCTCCCTTCTCTTTTCTCTCCCGTGTGGTTTCTAGGCTCATGGGAGTCCAAAAAACCCAGTTTCGGTGTCGTTCCGGTCAAAATGGGCAAATCTTCAGGAGCCACCTTTTCAAAAATCCAGGTAGATATTGCAAGCAAATGTTGCCAGATGGCGAAAAATGACCGAATTCTGGCTGATGAGCGGCCTTTTCAGCATTTCTTGGCCATCTTAGCCCATTTCATGCCAATATATAGCCGGATTTTTGAAAACGGTACCGCTCGGTTGAGGTGTCCGAGCGGTGTGTCGCGAGCACTTTTTTGTCGTTCAGAAACTATCTCCAAAGTAGGCAATATAAAAATTATGAGTGCCAGCAGTCCTTTTTTCTTCTCCCCTCTCTCCCCTCCCTTCTCTTTTCTCTCCCGTGTGGTTTCTAGGCTCATGGGAGTCCAAAAAACCCAGTTTCGGTGTCGTTCCGGTCAAAATGGGCAAATCTTCAGGAGCCACCTTTTCAAAAATCCAGGTAGATATTGCAAGCAAATGTTGCCAGATGGCGAAAAATGACTGAATTCTGGCTGATGAGCGGCCTTTTCAGCATTTCTTGGCCATCTTAGCCCATTTCATGCCAATATATAGCCGGATTTTTGAAAACGGTACCGCTCGGTTGAGGTGTCCGAGCGGTGTGTCGCGAGCACTTTTTTGTCGTTCAGAAACTATCTCCAAAGTAGGCAATATAAAAATTATGAGTGCCAGCAGTCCTTTTTTTCTTCTCCCCTCTCTCCCCTCCCTTCTCTTTTCTCTCCCGTGTGGTTTCTAGGCTCATGGGAGTCCAAAAAACCCAGTTTCGGTGTCGTTCCGGTCAAAATGGGCAAATCTTCAGGAGCCACCTTTTCAAAAATCCAGGTAGATATTGCAAGCAAATGTTGCCAGATGGCGAAAAATGACCGAATTCTGGCTGATGAGCGGCCTTTTCAGCATTTCTTGGCCATCTTAGCCCATTTCATGCCAATATATAGCCGGATTTTTGAAAACGGTACCGCTCGGTTGAGGTGTCCGAGCGGTGTGTCGCGAGCACTTTTTTGTCGTTCAGAAACTATCTCCAAAGTAGGCAATATAAAAATTATGAGTGCCAGCAGTCCTTTTTTTCTTCTCCCCTCTCTCCCCTCCCTTCTCTTTTCTCTCCCGTGTGGTTTCTAGGCTCATGGGAGTCCAAAAAACCCAGTTTCGGTGTCGTTCCGGTCAAAATGGGCAAATCTTCAGGAGCCACCTTTTCAAAAATCCAGGTAGATATTGCAAGCAAATGTTGCCAGATGGCGAAAAATGACCGAATTCTGGCTGATGAGCGGCCTTTTCAGCATTTCTTGGCCATCTTAGCCCATTTCATGCCAATATATAGCCGGATTTTTGAAAACGGTACCGCTCGGTTGAGGTGTCCGAGCGGTGTGTCGCGAGCACTTTTTTGTCGTTCAGAAACTATCTCCAAAGTAGGCAATATAAAAATTATGAGTGCCAGCAGTCCTTTTTTTCTTCTCCCCTCTCTCCCCTCCCTTCTCTTTTCTCTCCCGTGTGGTTTCTAGGCTCATGGGAGTCCAAAAAACCCAGTTTCGGTGTCGTTCCGGTCAAAATGGGCAAATCTTCAGGAGCCACCTTTTCAAAAATCCAGGTAGATATTGCAAGCAAATGTTGCCAGATGGCGAAAAATGACCGAATTCTGGCTGATGAGCGGCCTTTTCAGCATTTCTTGGCCATCTTAGCCCATTTCATGCCAATATATAGCCGGATTTTTGAAAACGGTACCGCTCGGTTGAGGTGTCCGAGCGGTGTGTCGCGAGCACTTTTTTGTCGTTCAGAAACTATCTCCAAAGTAGGCAATATAAAAATTATGAGTGCCAGCAGTCCTTTTTTTCTTCTCCCCTCTCTCCCCTCCCTTCTCTTTTCTCTCCCGTGTGGTTTCTAGGCTCATGGGAGTCCAAAAAACCCAGTTTCGGTGTCGTTCCGGTCAAAATGGGCAAATCTTCAGGAGCCACCTTTTCAAAAATCCAGGTAGATATTGCAAGCAAATGTTGCCAGATGGCGAAAAATGACCGAATTCTGGCTGATGAGCGGCCTTTTCAGCATTTCTTGGCCATCTTAGCCCATTTCATGCCAATATATAGCCGGATTTTTGAAAACGGTACCGCTCGGTTGAGGTGTCCGAGCGGTGTGTCGCGAGCACTTTTTTGTCGTTCAGAAACTATCTCCAAAGTAGGCAATATAAAAATTATGAGTGCCAGCAGTCCTTTTTTTCTTCTCCCCTCTCTCCCCTCCCTTCTCTTTTCTCTCCCGTGTGGTTTCTAGGCTCATGGGAGTCCAAAAAACCCAGTTTCGGTGTCGTTCCGGTCAAAATGGGCAAATCTTCAGGAGCCACCTTTTCAAAAATCCAGGTAGATATTGCAAGCAAATGTTGCCAGATGGCGAAAAATGACCGAATTCTGGCTGATGAGCGGCCTTTTCAGCATTTCTTGGCCATCTTAGCCCATTTCATGCCAATATATAGCCGGATTTTTGAAAACGGTACCGCTCGGTTGAGGTGTCCGAGCGGTGTGTCGCGAGCACTTTTTTGTCGTTCAGAAACTATCTCCAAAGTAGGCAATATAAAAATTATGAGTGCCAGCAGTCCTTTTTTCTTCTCCCCTCTCTCCCCTCCCTTCTCTTTTCTCTCCCGTGTGGTTTCTAGGCTCATGGGAGTCCAAAAAACCCAGTTTCGGTGTCGTTCCGGTCAAAATGGGCAAATCTTCAGGAGCCACCTTTTCAAAAATCCAGGTAGATATTGCAAGCAAATGTTGCCAGATGGCGAAAAATGACTGAATTCTGGCTGATGAGCGGCCTTTTCAGCATTTCTTGGCCATCTTAGCCCATTTCATGCCAATATATAGCCGGATTTTTGAAAACGGTACCGCTCGGTTGAGGTGTCCGAGCGGTGTGTCGCGAGCACTTTTTTGTCGTTCAGAAACTATCTCCAAAGTAGGCAATATAAAAATTATGAGTGCCAGCAGTCCTTTTTTTCTTCTCCCCTCTCTCCCCTCCCTTCTCTTTTCTCTCCCGTGTGGTTTCTAGGCTCATGGGAGTCCAAAAAACCCAGTTTCGGTGTCGTTCCGGTCAAAATGGGCAAATCTTCAGGAGCCACCTTTTCAAAAATCCAGGTAGATATTGCAAGCAAATGTTGCCAGATGGCGAAAAATGACCGAATTCTGGCTGATGAGCGGCCTTTTCAGCATTTCTTGGCCATCTTAGCCCATTTCATGCCAATATATAGCCGGATTTTTGAAAACGGTACCGCTCGGTTGAGGTGTCCGAGCGGTGTGTCGCGAGCACTTTTTTGTCGTTCAGAAACTATCTCCAAAGTAGGCAATATAAAAATTATGAGTGCCAGCAGTCCTTTTTTTCTTCTCCCCTCTCTCCCCTCCCTTCTCTTTTCTCTCCCGTGTGGTTTCTAGGCTCATGGGAGTCCAAAAAACCCAGTTTCGGTGTCGTTCCGGTCAAAATGGGCAAATCTTCAGGAGCCACCTTTTCAAAAATCCAGGTAGATATTGCAAGCAAATGTTGCCAGATGGCGAAAAATGACCGAATTCTGGCTGATGAGCGGCCTTTTCAGCATTTCTTGGCCATCTTAGCCCATTTCATGCCAATATATAGCCGGATTTTTGAAAACGGTACCGCTCGGTTGAGGTGTCCGAGCGGTGTGTCGCGAGCACTTTTTTGTCGTTCAGAAACTATCTCCAAAGTAGGCAATATAAAAATTATGAGTGCCAGCAGTCCTTTTTTTCTTCTCCCCTCTCTCCCCTCCCTTCTCTTTTCTCTCCCGTGTGGTTTCTAGGCTCATGGGAGTCCAAAAAACCCAGTTTCGGTGTCGTTCCGGTCAAAATGGGCAAATCTTCAGGAGCCACCTTTTCAAAAATCCAGGTAGATATTGCAAGCAAATGTTGCCAGATGGCGAAAAATGACCGAATTCTGGCTGATGAGCGGCCTTTTCAGCATTTCTTGGCCATCTTAGCCCATTTCATGCCAATATATAGCCGGATTTTTGAAAACGGTACCGCTCGGTTGAGGTGTCCGAGCGGTGTGTCGCGAGCACTTTTTTGTCGTTCAGAAACTATCTCCAAAGTAGGCAATATAAAAATTATGAGTGCCAGCAGTCCTTTTTTTCTTCTCCCCTCTCTCCCCTCCCTTCTCTTTTCTCTCCCGTGTGGTTTCTAGGCTCATGGGAGTCCAAAAAACCCAGTTTCGGTGTCGTTCCGGTCAAAATGGGCAAATCTTCAGGAGCCACCTTTTCAAAAATCCAGGTAGATATTGCAAGCAAATGTTGCCAGATGGCGAAAAATGACCGAATTCTGGCTGATGAGCGGCCTTTTCAGCATTTCTTGGCCATCTTAGCCCATTTCATGCCAATAATTATTGCAAGCAAATGTTGCCAGATGGCGAAAAATGACCGAATTCTGGCTGATGAGCGGCCTTTTCAGCATTTCTTGGCCATCTTAGCCCATTTCATGCCAATATATAGCCGGATTTTTGAAAACGGTACCGCTCGGTTGAGGTGTCCGAGCGGTGTGTCGCGAGCACTTTTTTGTCGTTCAGAAACTATCTCCAAAGTAGGCAATATAAAAATTATGAGTGCCAGCAGTCCTTTTTTCTTCTCCCCTCTCTCCCCTCCCTTCTCTTTTCTCTCCCGTGTGGTTTCTAGGCTCATGGGAGTCCAAAAAACCCAGTTTCGGTGTCGTTCCGGTCAAAATGGGCAAATCTTCAGGGGCCACCTTTTCAAAAATCCAGGTAGATATTGCAAGCAAATGTTGCCAGATGGCGAAAAATGACCGAATTCTGGCTGATGAGCGGCCTTTTCAGCATTTCTTGGCCATCTTAGCCCATTTCATGCCAATAATTATTGCAAGCAAATGTTGCCAGATGGCGAAAAATGACCGAATTCTGGCTGATGAGCGGCCTTTTCAGCATTTCTTGGCCATCTTAGCCCATTTCATGCCAATATATAGCCGGATTTTTGAAAACGGTACCGCTCGGTTGAGGTGTCCGAGCGGTGTGTCGCGAGCACTTTTTTGTCGTTCAGAAACTATCTCCAAAGTAGGCAATATAAAAATTATGAGTGCCAGCAGTCCTTTTTTCTTCTCCCCTCTCTCCCCTCCCTTCTCTTTTCTCTCCCGTGTGGTTTCTAGGCTCATGGGAGTCCAAAAAACCCAGTTTCGGTGTCGTTCCGGTCAAAATGGGCAAATCTTCAGGAGCCACCTTTTCAAAAATCCAGGTAGATATTGCAAGCAAATGTTGCCAGATGGCGAAAAATGACCGAATTCTGGCTGATGAGCGGCCTTTTCAGCATTTCTTGGCCATCTTAGCCCATTTCATGCCAATATATAGCCGGATTTTTGAAAACGGTACCGCTCGGTTGAGGTGTCCGAGCGGTGTGTCGCGAGCACTTTTTTGTCGTTCAGAAACTATCTCCAAAGTAGGCAATATAAAAATTATGAGTGCCAGCAGTCCTTTTTTTCTTCTCCCCTCTCTCCCCTCCCTTCTCTTTTCTCTCCCGTGTGGTTTCTAGGCTCATGGGAGTCCAAAAAACCCAGTTTCGGTGTCGTTCCGGTCAAAATGGGCAAATCTTCAGGAGCCACCTTTTCAAAAATCCAGGTAGATATTGCAAGCAAATGTTGCCAGATGGCGAAAAATGACCGAATTCTGGCTGATGAGCGGCCTTTTCAGCATTTCTTGGCCATCTTAGCCCATTTCATGCCAATATATAGCCGGATTTTTGAAAACGGTACCGCTCGGTTGAGGTGTCCGAGCGGTGTGTCGCGAGCACTTTTTTGTCGTTCAGAAACTATCTCCAAAGTAGGCAATATAAAAATTATGAGTGCCAGCAGTCCTTTTTTCTTCTCCCCTCTCTCCCCTCCCTTCTCTTTTCTCTCCCGTGTGGTTTCTAGGCTCATGGGAGTCCAAAAAACCCAGTTTCGGTGTCGTTCCGGTCAAAATGGGCAAATCTTCAGGAGCCACCTTTTCAAAAATCCAGGTAGATATTGCAAGCAAATGTTGCCAGATGGCGAAAAATGACCGAATTCTGGCTGATGAGCGGCCTTTTCAGCATTTCTTGGCCATCTTAGCCCATTTCATGCCAATATATAGCCGGATTTTTGAAAACGGTACCGCTCGGTTGAGGTGTCCGAGCGGTGTGTCGCGAGCACTTTTTTGTCGTTCAGAAACTATCTCCAAAGTAGGCAATATAAAAATTATGAGTGCCAGCAGTCCTTTTTTTCTTCTCCCCTCTCTCCCCTCCCTTCTCTTTTCTCTCCCGTGTGGTTTCTAGGCTCATGGGAGTCCAAAAAACCCAGTTTCGGTGTCGTTCCGGTCAAAATGGGCAAATCTTCAGGGGCCACCTTTTCAAAAATCCAGGTAGATATTGCAAGCAAATGTTGCCAGATGGCGAAAAATGACCGAATTCTGGCTGATGAGCGGCCTTTTCAGCATTTCTTGGCCATCTTAGCCCATTTCATGCCAATAATTATTGCAAGCAAATGTTGCCAGATGGCGAAAAATGACCGAATTCTGGCTGATGAGCGGCCTTTTCAGCATTTCTTGGCCATCTTAGCCCATTTCATGCCAATATATAGCCGGATTTTTGAAAACGGTACCGCTCGGTTGAGGTGTCCGAGCGGTGTGTCACGAGCACTTTTTTGTCGTTCAGAAACTATCTCCAAAGTAGGCAATATAAAAATTATGAGTGCCAGCAGTCCTTTTTTTCTTCTCCCCTCTCTCCCCTCCCTTCTCTTTTCTCTCCCGTGTGGTTTCTAGGCTCATGGGAGTCCAAAAAACCCAGTTTCGGTGTCGTTCCGGTCAAAATGGGCAAATCTTCAGGAGCCACCTTTTCAAAAATCCAGGTAGATATTGCAAGCAAATGTTGCCAGATGGCGAAAAATGACCGAATTCTGGCTGATGAGCGGCCTTTTCAGCATTTCTTGGCCATCTTAGCCCATTTCATGCCAATATATAGCCGGATTTTTGAAAACGGTACCGCTCGGTTGAGGTGTCCGAGCGGTGTGTCGCGAGCACTTTTTTGTCGTTCAGAAACTATCTCCAAAGTAGGCAATATAAAAATTATGAGTGCCAGCAGTCCTTTTTTCTTCTCCCCTCTCTCCCCTCCCTTCTCTTTTCTCTCCCGTGTGGTTTCTAGGCTCATGGGAGTCCAAAAAACCCAGTTTCGGTGTCGTTCCGGTCAAAATGGGCAAATCTTCAGGAGCCACCTTTTCAAAAATCCAGGTAGATATTGCAAGCAAATGTTGCCAGATGGCGAAAAATGACCGAATTCTGGCTGATGAGCGGCCTTTTCAGCATTTCTTGGCCATCTTAGCCCATTTCATGCCAATATATAGCCGGATTTTTGAAAACGGTACCGCTCGGTTGAGGTGTCCGAGCGGTGTGTCGCGAGCACTTTTTTGTCGTTCAGAAACTATCTCCAAAGTAGGCAATATAAAAATTATGAGTGCCAGCAGTCCTTTTTTTCTTCTCCCCTCTCTCCCCTCCCTTCTCTTTTCTCTCCCGTGTGGTTTCTAGGCTCATGGGAGTCCAAAAAACCCAGTTTCGGTGTCGTTCCGGTCAAAATGGGCAAATCTTCAGGAGCCACCTTTTCAAAAATCCAGGTAGATATTGCAAGCAAATGTTGCCAGATGGCGAAAAATGACCGAATTCTGGCTGATGAGCGGCCTTTTCAGCATTTCTTGGCCATCTTAGCCCATTTCATGCCAATATATAGCCGGATTTTTGAAAACGGTACCGCTCGGTTGAGGTGTCCGAGCGGTGTGTCGCGAGCACTTTTTTGTCGTTCAGAAACTATCTCCAAAGTAGGCAATATAAAAATTATGAGTGCCAGCAGTCCTTTTTTCTTCTCCCCTCTCTCCCCTCCCTTCTCTTTTCTCTCCCGTGTGGTTTCTAGGCTCATGGGAGTCCAAAAAACCCAGTTTCGGTGTCGTTCCGGTCAAAATGGGCAAATCTTCAGGAGCCACCTTTTCAAAAATCCAGGTAGATATTGCAAGCAAATGTTGCCAGATGGCGAAAAATGACCGAATTCTGGCTGATGAGCGGCCTTTTCAGCATTTCTTGGCCATCTTAGCCCATTTCATGCCAATATATAGCCGGATTTTTGAAAACGGTACCGCTCGGTTGAGGTGTCCGAGCGGTGTGTCGCGAGCACTTTTTTGTCGTTCAGAAACTATCTCCAAAGTAGGCAATATAAAAATTATGAGTGCCAGCAGTCCTTTTTTTCTTCTCCCCTCTCTCCCCTCCCTTCTCTTTTCTCTCCCGTGTGGTTTCTAGGCTCATGGGAGTCCAAAAAACCCAGTTTCGGTGTCGTTCCGGTCAAAATGGGCAAATCTTCAGGAGCCACCTTTTCAAAAATCCAGGTAGATATTGCAAGCAAATGTTGCCAGATGGCGAAAAATGACCGAATTCTGGCTGATGAGCGGCCTTTTCAGCATTTCTTGGCCATCTTAGCCCATTTCATGCCAATATATAGCCGGATTTTTGAAAACGGTACCGCTCGGTTGAGGTGTCCGAGCGGTGTGTCGCGAGCACTTTTTTGTCGTTCAGAAACTATCTCCAAAGTAGGCAATATAAAAATTATGAGTGCCAGCAGTCCTTTTTTCTTCTCCCCTCTCTCCCCTCCCTTCTCTTTTCTCTCCCGTGTGGTTTCTAGGCTCATGGGAGTCCAAAAAACCCAGTTTCGGTGTCGTTCCGGTCAAAATGGGCAAATCTTCAGGAGCCACCTTTTCAAAAATCCAGGTAGATATTGCAAGCAAATGTTGCCAGATGGCGAAAAATGACCGAATTCTGGCTGATGAGCGGCCTTTTCAGCATTTCTTGGCCATCTTAGCCCATTTCATGCCAATATATAGCCGGATTTTTGAAAACGGTACCGCTCGGTTGAGGTGTCCGAGCGGTGTGTCGCGAGCACTTTTTTGTCGTTCAGAAACTATCTCCAAAGTAGGCAATATAAAAATTATGAGTGCCAGCAGTCCTTTTTTTCTTCTCCCCTCTCTCCCCTCCCTTCTCTTTTCTCTCCCGTGTGGTTTCTAGGCTCATGGGAGTCCAAAAAACCCAGTTTCGGTGTCGTTCCGGTCAAAATGGGCAAATCTTCAGGAGCCACCTTTTCAAAAATCCAGGTAGATATTGCAAGCAAATGTTGCCAGATGGCGAAAAATGACCGAATTCTGGCTGATGAGCGGCCTTTTCAGCATTTCTTGGCCATCTTAGCCCATTTCATGCCAATATATAGCCGGATTTTTGAAAACGGTACCGCTCGGTTGAGGTGTCCGAGCGGTGTGTCGCGAGCACTTTTTTGTCGTTCAGAAACTATCTCCAAAGTAGGCAATATAAAAATTATGAGTGCCAGCAGTCCTTTTTTTCTTCTCCCCTCTCTCCCCTCCCTTCTCTTTTCTCTCCCGTGTGGTTTCTAGGCTCATGGGAGTCCAAAAAACCCAGTTTCGGTGTCGTTCCGGTCAAAATGGGCAAATCTTCAGGAGCCACCTTTTCAAAAATCCAGGTAGATATTGCAAGCAAATGTTGCCAGATGGCGAAAAATGACCGAATTCTGGCTGATGAGCGGCCTTTTCAGCATTTCTTGGCCATCTTAGCCCATTTCATGCCAATATATAGCCGGATTTTTGAAAACGGTACCGCTCGGTTGAGGTGTCCGAGCGGTGTGTCGCGAGCACTTTTTTGTCGTTCAGAAACTATCTCCAAAGTAGGCAATATAAAAATTATGAGTGCCAGCAGTCCTTTTTTTCTTCTCCCCTCTCTCCCCTCCCTTCTCTTTTCTCTCCCGTGTGGTTTCTAGGCTCATGGGAGTCCAAAAAACCCAGTTTCGGTGTCGTTCCGGTCAAAATGGGCAAATCTTCAGGAGCCACCTTTTCAAAAATCCAGGTAGATATTGCAAGCAAATGTTGCCAGATGGCGAAAAATGACCGAATTCTGGCTGATGAGCGGCCTTTTCAGCATTTCTTGGCCATCTTAGCCCATTTCATGCCAATATATAGCCGGATTTTTGAAAACGGTACCGCTCGGTTGAGGTGTCCGAGCGGTGTGTCGCGAGCACTTTTTTGTCGTTCAGAAACTATCTCCAAAGTAGGCAATATAAAAATTATGAGTGCCAGCAGTCCTTTTTTCTTCTCCCCTCTCTCCCCTCCCTTCTCTTTTCTCTCCCGTGTGGTTTCTAGGCTCATGGGAGTCCAAAAAACCCAGTTTCGGTGTCGTTCCGGTCAAAATGGGCAAATCTTCAGGAGCCACCTTTTCAAAAATCCAGGTAGATATTGCAAGCAAATGTTGCCAGATGGCGAAAAATGACCGAATTCTGGCTGATGAGCGGCCTTTTCAGCATTTCTTGGCCATCTTAGCCCATTTCATGCCAATATATAGCCGGATTTTTGAAAACGGTACCGCTCGGTTGAGGTGTCCGAGCGGTGTGTCGCGAGCACTTTTTTGTCGTTCAGAAACTATCTCCAAAGTAGGCAATATAAAAATTATGAGTGCCAGCAGTCCTTTTTTTCTTCTCCCCTCTCTCCCCTCCCTTCTCTTTTCTCTCCCGTGTGGTTTCTAGGCTCATGGGAGTCCAAAAAACCCAGTTTCGGTGTCGTTCCGGTCAAAATGGGCAAATCTTCAGGAGCCACCTTTTCAAAAATCCAGGTAGATATTGCAAGCAAATGTTGCCAGATGGCGAAAAATGACCGAATTCTGGCTGATGAGCGGCCTTTTCAGCATTTCTTGGCCATCTTAGCCCATTTCATGCCAATATATAGCCGGATTTTTGAAAACGGTACCGCTCGGTTGAGGTGTCCGAGCGGTGTGTCGCGAGCACTTTTTTGTCGTTCAGAAACTATCTCCAAAGTAGGCAATATAAAAATTATGAGTGCCAGCAGTCCTTTTTTTCTTCTCCCCTCTCTCCCCTCCCTTCTCTTTTCTCTCCCGTGTGGTTTCTAGGCTCATGGGAGTCCAAAAAACCCAGTTTCGGTGTCGTTCCGGTCAAAATGGGCAAATCTTCAGGAGCCACCTTTTCAAAAATCCAGGTAGATATTGCAAGCAAATGTTGCCAGATGGCGAAAAATGACCGAATTCTGGCTGATGAGCGGCCTTTTCAGCATTTCTTGGCCATCTTAGCCCATTTCATGCCAATATATAGCCGGATTTTTGAAAACGGTACCGCTCGGTTGAGGTGTCCGAGCGGTGTGTCGCGAGCACTTTTTTGTCGTTCAGAAACTATCTCCAAAGTAGGCAATATAAAAATTATGAGTGCCAGCAGTCCTTTTTTTCTTCTCCCCTCTCTCCCCTCCCTTCTCTTTTCTCTCCCGTGTGGTTTCTAGGCTCATGGGAGTCCAAAAAACCCAGTTTCGGTGTCGTTCCGGTCAAAATGGGCAAATCTTCAGGAGCCACCTTTTCAAAAATCCAGGTAGATATTGCAAGCAAATGTTGCCAGATGGCGAAAAATGACCGAATTCTGGCTGATGAGCGGCCTTTTCAGCATTTCTTGGCCATCTTAGCCCATTTCATGCCAATATATAGCCGGATTTTTGAAAACGGTACCGCTCGGTTGAGGTGTCCGAGCGGTGTGTCGCGAGCACTTTTTTGTCGTTCAGAAACTATCTCCAAAGTAGGCAATATAAAAATTATGAGTGCCAGCAGTCCTTTTTTCTTCTCCCCTCTCTCCCCTCCCTTCTCTTTTCTCTCCCGTGTGGTTTCTAGGCTCATGGGAGTCCAAAAAACCCAGTTTCGGTGTCGTTCCGGTCAAAATGGGCAAATCTTCAGGAGCCACCTTTTCAAAAATCCAGGTAGATATTGCAAGCAAATGTTGCCAGATGGCGAAAAATGACCGAATTCTGGCTGATGAGCGGCCTTTTCAGCATTTCTTGGCCATCTTAGCCCATTTCATGCCAATATATAGCCGGATTTTTGAAAACGGTACCGCTCGGTTGAGGTGTCCGAGCGGTGTGTCGCGAGCACTTTTTTGTCGTTCAGAAACTATCTCCAAAGTAGGCAATATAAAAATTATGAGTGCCAGCAGTCCTTTTTTTCTTCTCCCCTCTCTCCCCTCCCTTCTCTTTTCTCTCCCGTGTGGTTTCTAGGCTCATGGGAGTCCAAAAAACCCAGTTTCGGTGTCGTTCCGGTCAAAGTGGGCAAATCTTCAGGGGCCACCTTTTCAAAAATCCAGGTAGATATTGCAAGCAAATGTTGCCAGATGGCGAAAAATGACCGAATTCTGGCTGATGAGCGGCCTTTTCAGCATTTCTTGGCCATCTTAGCCCATTTCATGCCAATAATTATTGCAAGCAAATGTTGCCAGATGGCGAAAAATGACCGAATTCTGGCTGATGAGCGGCCTTTTCAGCATTTCTTGGCCATCTTAGCCCATTTCATGCCAATATATAGCCGGATTTTTGAAAACGGTACCGCTCGGTTGAGGTGTCCGAGCGGTGTGTCGCGAGCACTTTTTTGTCGTTCAGAAACTATCTCCAAAGTAGGCAATATAAAAATTATGAGTGCCAGCAGTCCTTTTTTCTTCTCCCCTCTCTCCCCTCCCTTCTCTTTTCTCTCCCGTGTGGTTTCTAGGCTCATGGGAGTCCAAAAAACCCAGTTTCGGTGTCGTTCCGGTCAAAATGGGCAAATCTTCAGGAGCCACCTTTTCAAAAATCCAGGTAGATATTGCAAGCAAATGTTGCCAGATGGCGAAAAATGACCGAATTCTGGCTGATGAGCGGCCTTTTCAGCATTTCTTGGCCATCTTAGCCCATTTCATGCCAATATATAGCCGGATTTTTGAAAACGGTACCGCTCGGTTGAGGTGTCCGAGCGGTGTGTCGCGAGCACTTTTTTGTCGTTCAGAAACTATCTCCAAAGTAGGCAATATAAAAATTATGAGTGCCAGCAGTCCTTTTTTTCTTCTCCCCTCTCTCCCCTCCCTTCTCTTTTCTCTCCCGTGTGGTTTCTAGGCTCATGGGAGTCCAAAAAACCCAGTTTCGGTGTCGTTCCGGTCAAAATGGGCAAATCTTCAGGAGCCACCTTTTCAAAAATCCAGGTAGATATTGCAAGCAAATGTTGCCAGATGGCGAAAAATGACCGAATTCTGGCTGATGAGCGGCCTTTTCAGCATTTCTTGGCCATCTTAGCCCATTTCATGCCAATATATAGCCGGATTTTTGAAAACGGTACCGCTCGGTTGAGGTGTCCGAGCGGTGTGTCGCGAGCACTTTTTTGTCGTTCAGAAACTATCTCCAAAGTAGGCAATATAAAAATTATGAGTGCCAGCAGTCCTTTTTTTCTTCTCCCCTCTCTCCCCTCCCTTCTCTTTTCTCTCCCGTGTGGTTTCTAGGCTCATGGGAGTCCAAAAAACCCAGTTTCGGTGTCGTTCCGGTCAAAATGGGCAAATCTTCAGGAGCCACCTTTTCAAAAATCCAGGTAGATATTGCAAGCAAATGTTGCCAGATGGCGAAAAATGACCGAATTCTGGCTGATGAGCGGCCTTTTCAGCATTTCTTGGCCATCTTAGCCCATTTCATGCCAATATATAGCCGGATTTTTGAAAACGGTACCGCTCGGTTGAGGTGTCCGAGCGGTGTGTCGCGAGCACTTTTTTGTCGTTCAGAAACTATCTCCAAAGTAGGCAATATAAAAATTATGAGTGCCAGCAGTCCTTTTTTTCTTCTCCCCTCTCTCCCCTCCCTTCTCTTTTCTCTCCCGTGTGGTTTCTAGGCTCATGGGAGTCCAAAAAACCCAGTTTCGGTGTCGTTCCGGTCAAAATGGGCAAATCTTCAGGAGCCACCTTTTCAAAAATCCAGGTAGATATTGCAAGCAAATGTTGCCAGATGGCGAAAAATGACCGAATTCTGGCTGATGAGCGGCCTTTTCAGCATTTCTTGGCCATCTTAGCCCATTTCATGCCAATATATAGCCGGATTTTTGAAAACGGTACCGCTCGGTTGAGGTGTCCGAGCGGTGTGTCGCGAGCACTTTTTTGTCGTTCAGAAACTATCTCCAAAGTAGGCAATATAAAAATTATGAGTGCCAGCAGTCCTTTTTTCTTCTCCCCTCTCTCCCCTCCCTTCTCTTTTCTCTCCCGTGTGGTTTCTAGGCTCATGGGAGTCCAAAAAACCCAGTTTCGGTGTCGTTCCGGTCAAAATGGGCAAATCTTCAGGAGCCACCTTTTCAAAAATCCAGGTAGATATTGCAAGCAAATGTTGCCAGATGGCGAAAAATGACCGAATTCTGGCTGATGAGCGGCCTTTTCAGCATTTCTTGGCCATCTTAGCCCATTTCATGCCAATATATAGCCGGATTTTTGAAAACGGTACCGCTCGGTTGAGGTGTCCGAGCGGTGTGTCGCGAGCACTTTTTTGTCGTTCAGAAACTATCTCCAAAGTAGGCAATATAAAAATTATGAGTGCCAGCAGTCCTTTTTTTCTTCTCCCCTCTCTCCCCTCCCTTCTCTTTTCTCTCCCGTGTGGTTTCTAGGCTCATGGGAGTCCAAAAAACCCAGTTTCGGTGTCGTTCCGGTCAAAGTGGGCAAATCTTCAGGGGCCACCTTTTCAAAAATCCAGGTAGATATTGCAAGCAAATGTTGCCAGATGGCGAAAAATGACCGAATTCTGGCTGATGAGCGGCCTTTTCAGCATTTCTTGGCCATCTTAGCCCATTTCATGCCAATAATTATTGCAAGCAAATGTTGCCAGATGGCGAAAAATGACCGAATTCTGGCTGATGAGCGGCCTTTTCAGCATTTCTTGGCCATCTTAGCCCATTTCATGCCAATATATAGCCGGATTTTTGAAAACGGTACCGCTCGGTTGAGGTGTCCGAGCGGTGTGTCGCGAGCACTTTTTTGTCGTTCAGAAACTATCTCCAAAGTAGGCAATATAAAAATTATGAGTGCCAGCAGTCCTTTTTTCTTCTCCCCTCTCTCCCCTCCCTTCTCTTTTCTCTCCCGTGTGGTTTCTAGGCTCATGGGAGTCCAAAAAACCCAGTTTCGGTGTCGTTCCGGTCAAAATGGGCAAATCTTCAGGAGCCACCTTTTCAAAAATCCAGGTAGATATTGCAAGCAAATGTTGCCAGATGGCGAAAAATGACCGAATTCTGGCTGATGAGCGGCCTTTTCAGCATTTCTTGGCCATCTTAGCCCATTTCATGCCAATATATAGCCGGATTTTTGAAAACGGTACCGCTCGGTTGAGGTGTCCGAGCGGTGTGTCGCGAGCACTTTTTTGTCGTTCAGAAACTATCTCCAAAGTAGGCAATATAAAAATTATGAGTGCCAGCAGTCCTTTTTTTCTTCTCCCCTCTCTCCCCTCCCTTCTCTTTTCTCTCCCGTGTGGTTTCTAGGCTCATGGGAGTCCAAAAAACCCAGTTTCGGTGTCGTTCCGGTCAAAATGGGCAAATCTTCAGGAGCCACCTTTTCAAAAATCCAGGTAGATATTGCAAGCAAATGTTGCCAGATGGCGAAAAATGACCGAATTCTGGCTGATGAGCGGCCTTTTCAGCATTTCTTGGCCATCTTAGCCCATTTCATGCCAATATATAGCCGGATTTTTGAAAACGGTACCGCTCGGTTGAGGTGTCCGAGCGGTGTGTCGCGAGCACTTTTTTGTCGTTCAGAAACTATCTCCAAAGTAGGCAATATAAAAATTATGAGTGCCAGCAGTCCTTTTTTTCTTCTCCCCTCTCTCCCCTCCCTTCTCTTTTCTCTCCCGTGTGGTTTCTAGGCTCATGGGAGTCCAAAAAACCCAGTTTCGGTGTCGTTCCGGTCAAAATGGGCAAATCTTCAGGAGCCACCTTTTCAAAAATCCAGGTAGATATTGCAAGCAAATGTTGCCAGATGGCGAAAAATGACCGAATTCTGGCTGATGAGCGGCCTTTTCAGCATTTCTTGGCCATCTTAGCCCATTTCATGCCAATATATAGCCGGATTTTTGAAAACGGTACCGCTCGGTTGAGGTGTCCGAGCGGTGTGTCGCGAGCACTTTTTTGTCGTTCAGAAACTATCTCCAAAGTAGGCAATATAAAAATTATGAGTGCCAGCAGTCCTTTTTTTCTTCTCCCCTCTCTCCCCTCCCTTCTCTTTTCTCTCCCGTGTGGTTTCTAGGCTCATGGGAGTCCAAAAAACCCAGTTTCGGTGTCGTTCCGGTCAAAATGGGCAAATCTTCAGGAGCCACCTTTTCAAAAATCCAGGTAGATATTGCAAGCAAATGTTGCCAGATGGCGAAAAATGACCGAATTCTGGCTGATGAGCGGCCTTTTCAGCATTTCTTGGCCATCTTAGCCCATTTCATGCCAATATATAGCCGGATTTTTGAAAACGGTACCGCTCGGTTGAGGTGTCCGAGCGGTGTGTCGCGAGCACTTTTTTGTCGTTCAGAAACTATCTCCAAAGTAGGCAATATAAAAATTATGAGTGCCAGCAGTCCTTTTTTCTTCTCCCCTCTCTCCCCTCCCTTCTCTTTTCTCTCCCGTGTGGTTTCTAGGCTCATGGGAGTCCAAAAAACCCAGTTTCGGTGTCGTTCCGGTCAAAATGGGCAAATCTTCAGGAGCCACCTTTTCAAAAATCCAGGTAGATATTGCAAGCAAATGTTGCCAGATGGCGAAAAATGACCGAATTCTGGCTGATGAGCGGCCTTTTCAGCATTTCTTGGCCATCTTAGCCCATTTCATGCCAATATATAGCCGGATTTTTGAAAACGGTACCGCTCGGTTGAGGTGTCCGAGCGGTGTGTCGCGAGCACTTTTTTGTCGTTCAGAAACTATCTCCAAAGTAGGCAATATAAAAATTATGAGTGCCAGCAGTCCTTTTTTTCTTCTCCCCTCTCTCCCCTCCCTTCTCTTTTCTCTCCCGTGTGGTTTCTAGGCTCATGGGAGTCCAAAAAACCCAGTTTCGGTGTCGTTCCGGTCAAAGTGGGCAAATCTTCAGGGGCCACCTTTTCAAAAATCCAGGTAGATATTGCAAGCAAATGTTGCCAGATGGCGAAAAATGACCGAATTCTGGCTGATGAGCGGCCTTTTCAGCATTTCTTGGCCATCTTAGCCCATTTCATGCCAATAATTATTGCAAGCAAATGTTGCCAGATGGCGAAAAATGACCGAATTCTGGCTGATGAGCGGCCTTTTCAGCATTTCTTGGCCATCTTAGCCCATTTCATGCCAATATATAGCCGGATTTTTGAAAACGGTACCGCTCGGTTGAGGTGTCCGAGCGGTGTGTCGCGAGCACTTTTTTGTCGTTCAGAAACTATCTCCAAAGTAGGCAATATAAAAATTATGAGTGCCAGCAGTCCTTTTTTCTTCTCCCCTCTCTCCCCTCCCTTCTCTTTTCTCTCCCGTGTGGTTTCTAGGCTCATGGGAGTCCAAAAAACCCAGTTTCGGTGTCGTTCCGGTCAAAATGGGCAAATCTTCAGGAGCCACCTTTTCAAAAATCCAGGTAGATATTGCAAGCAAATGTTGCCAGATGGCGAAAAATGACCGAATTCTGGCTGATGAGCGGCCTTTTCAGCATTTCTTGGCCATCTTAGCCCATTTCATGCCAATAATTGCAAGCAAATGTTGCCAGATGGCGAAAAATGACCGAATTCTGGCTGATGAGCGGCCTTTTCAGCATTTCTTGGCCATCTTAGCCCATTTCATGCCAATATATAGCCGGATTTTTGAAAACGGTACCGCTCGGTTGAGGTGTCCGAGCGGTGTGTCGCGAGCACTTTTTTGTCGTTCAGAAACTATCTCCAAAGTAGGCAATATAAAAATTATGAGTGCCAGCAGTCCTTTTTTTCTTCTCCCCTCTCTCCCCTCCCTTCTCTTTTCTCTCCCGTGTGGTTTCTAGGCTCATGGGAGTCCAAAAAACCCAGTTTCGGTGTCGTTCCGGTCAAAATGGGCAAATCTTCAGGAGCCACCTTTTCAAAAATCCAGGTAGATATTGCAAGCAAATGTTGCCAGATGGCGAAAAATGACCGAATTCTGGCTGATGAGCGGCCTTTTCAGCATTTCTTGGCCATCTTAGCCCATTTCATGCCAATATATAGCCGGATTTTTGAAAACGGTACCGCTCGGTTGAGGTGTCCGAGCGGTGTGTCGCGAGCACTTTTTTGTCGTTCAGAAACTATCTCCAAAGTAGGCAATATAAAAATTATGAGTGCCAGCAGTCCTTTTTTTCTTCTCCCCTCTCTCCCCTCCCTTCTCTTTTCTCTCCCGTGTGGTTTCTAGGCTCATGGGAGTCCAAAAAACCCAGTTTCGGTGTCGTTCCGGTCAAAATGGGCAAATCTTCAGGAGCCACCTTTTCAAAAATCCAGGTAGATATTGCAAGCAAATGTTGCCAGATGGCGAAAAATGACCGAATTCTGGCTGATGAGCGGCCTTTTCAGCATTTCTTGGCCATCTTAGCCCATTTCATGCCAATATATAGCCGGATTTTTGAAAACGGTACCGCTCGGTTGAGGTGTCCGAGCGGTGTGTCGCGAGCACTTTTTTGTCGTTCAGAAACTATCTCCAAAGTAGGCAATATAAAAATTATGAGTGCCAGCAGTCCTTTTTTCTTCTCCCCTCTCTCCCCTCCCTTCTCTTTTCTCTCCCGTGTGGTTTCTAGGCTCATGGGAGTCCAAAAAACCCAGTTTCGGTGTCGTTCCGGTCAAAATGGGCAAATCTTCAGGAGCCACCTTTTCAAAAATCCAGGTAGATATTGCAAGCAAATGTTGCCAGATGGCGAAAAATGACCGAATTCTGGCTGATGAGCGGCCTTTTCAGCATTTCTTGGCCATCTTAGCCCATTTCATGCCAATATATAGCCGGATTTTTGAAAACGGTACCGCTCGGTTGAGGTGTCCGAGCGGTGTGTCGCGAGCACTTTTTTGTCGTTCAGAAACTATCTCCAAAGTAGGCAATATAAAAATTATGAGTGCCAGCAGTCCTTTTTTTCTTCTCCCCTCTCTCCCCTCCCTTCTCTTTTCTCTCCCGTGTGGTTTCTAGGCTCATGGGAGTCCAAAAAACCCAGTTTCGGTGTCGTTCCGGTCAAAATGGGCAAATCTTCAGGAGCCACCTTTTCAAAAATCCAGGTAGATATTGCAAGCAAATGTTGCCAGATGGCGAAAAATGACCGAATTCTGGCTGATGAGCGGCCTTTTCAGCATTTCTTGGCCATCTTAGCCCATTTCATGCCAATATATAGCCGGATTTTTGAAAACGGTACCGCTCGGTTGAGGTGTCCGAGCGGTGTGTCGCGAGCACTTTTTTGTCGTTCAGAAACTATCTCCAAAGTAGGCAATATAAAAATTATGAGTGCCAGCAGTCCTTTTTTTCTTCTCCCCTCTCTCCCCTCCCTTCTCTTTTCTCTCCCGTGTGGTTTCTAGGCTCATGGGAGTCCAAAAAACCCAGTTTCGGTGTCGTTCCGGTCAAAATGGGCAAATCTTCAGGAGCCACCTTTTCAAAAATCCAGGTAGATATTGCAAGCAAATGTTGCCAGATGGCGAAAAATGACCGAATTCTGGCTGATGAGCGGCCTTTTCAGCATTTCTTGGCCATCTTAGCCCATTTCATGCCAATATATAGCCGGATTTTTGAAAACGGTACCGCTCGGTTGAGGTGTCCGAGCGGTGTGTCGCGAGCACTTTTTTGTCGTTCAGAAACTATCTCCAAAGTAGGCAATATAAAAATTATGAGTGCCAGCAGTCCTTTTTTCTTCTCCCCTCTCTCCCCTCCCTTCTCTTTTCTCTCCCGTGTGGTTTCTAGGCTCATGGGAGTCCAAAAAACCCAGTTTCGGTGTCGTTCCGGTCAAAATGGGCAAATCTTCAGGAGCCACCTTTTCAAAAATCCAGGTAGATATTGCAAGCAAATGTTGCCAGATGGCGAAAAATGACCGAATTCTGGCTGATGAGCGGCCTTTTCAGCATTTCTTGGCCATCTTAGCCCATTTCATGCCAATATATAGCCGGATTTTTGAAAACGGTACCGCTCGGTTGAGGTGTCCGAGCGGTGTGTCGCGAGCACTTTTTTGTCGTTCAGAAACTATCTCCAAAGTAGGCAATATAAAAATTATGAGTGCCAGCAGTCCTTTTTTTCTTCTCCCCTCTCTCCCCTCCCTTCTCTTTTCTCTCCCGTGTGGTTTCTAGGCTCATGGGAGTCCAAAAAACCCAGTTTCGGTGTCGTTCCGGTCAAAATGGGCAAATCTTCAGGAGCCACCTTTTCAAAAATCCAGGTAGATATTGCAAGCAAATGTTGCCAGATGGCGAAAAATGACCGAATTCTGGCTGATGAGCGGCCTTTTCAGCATTTCTTGGCCATCTTAGCCCATTTCATGCCAATATATAGCCGGATTTTTGAAAACGGTACCGCTCGGTTGAGGTGTCCGAGCGGTGTGTCGCGAGCACTTTTTTGTCGTTCAGAAACTATCTCCAAAGTAGGCAATATAAAAATTATGAGTGCCAGCAGTCCTTTTTTTCTTCTCCCCTCTCTCCCCTCCCTTCTCTTTTCTCTCCCGTGTGGTTTCTAGGCTCATGGGAGTCCAAAAAACCCAGTTTCGGTGTCGTTCCGGTCAAAATGGGCAAATCTTCAGGAGCCACCTTTTCAAAAATCCAGGTAGATATTGCAAGCAAATGTTGCCAGATGGCGAAAAATGACCGAATTCTGGCTGATGAGCGGCCTTTTCAGCATTTCTTGGCCATCTTAGCCCATTTCATGCCAATATATAGCCGGATTTTTGAAAACGGTACCGCTCGGTTGAGGTGTCCGAGCGGTGTGTCGCGAGCACTTTTTTGTCGTTCAGAAACTATCTCCAAAGTAGGCAATATAAAAATTATGAGTGCCAGCAGTCCTTTTTTTCTTCTCCCCTCTCTCCCCTCCCTTCTCTTTTCTCTCCCGTGTGGTTTCTAGGCTCATGGGAGTCCAAAAAACCCAGTTTCGGTGTCGTTCCGGTCAAAATGGGCAAATCTTCAGGAGCCACCTTTTCAAAAATCCAGGTAGATATTGCAAGCAAATGTTGCCAGATGGCGAAAAATGACCGAATTCTGGCTGATGAGCGGCCTTTTCAGCATTTCTTGGCCATCTTAGCCCATTTCATGCCAATATATAGCCGGATTTTTGAAAACGGTACCGCTCGGTTGAGGTGTCCGAGCGGTGTGTCGCGAGCACTTTTTTGTCGTTCAGAAACTATCTCCAAAGTAGGCAATATAAAAATTATGAGTGCCAGCAGTCCTTTTTTCTTCTCCCCTCTCTCCCCTCCCTTCTCTTTTCTCTCCCGTGTGGTTTCTAGGCTCATGGGAGTCCAAAAAACCCAGTTTCGGTGTCGTTCCGGTCAAAATGGGCAAATCTTCAGGAGCCACCTTTTCAAAAATCCAGGTAGATATTGCAAGCAAATGTTGCCAGATGGCGAAAAATGACCGAATTCTGGCTGATGAGCGGCCTTTTCAGCATTTCTTGGCCATCTTAGCCCATTTCATGCCAATATATAGCCGGATTTTTGAAAACGGTACCGCTCGGTTGAGGTGTCCGAGCGGTGTGTCGCGAGCACTTTTTTGTCGTTCAGAAACTATCTCCAAAGTAGGCAATATAAAAATTATGAGTGCCAGCAGTCCTTTTTTTCTTCTCCCCTCTCTCCCCTCCCTTCTCTTTTCTCTCCCGTGTGGTTTCTAGGCTCATGGGAGTCCAAAAAACCCAGTTTCGGTGTCGTTCCGGTCAAAGTGGGCAAATCTTCAGGGGCCACCTTTTCAAAAATCCAGGTAGATATTGCAAGCAAATGTTGCCAGATGGCGAAAAATGACCGAATTCTGGCTGATGAGCGGCCTTTTCAGCATTTCTTGGCCATCTTAGCCCATTTCATGCCAATAATTATTGCAAGCAAATGTTGCCAGATGGCGAAAAATGACCGAATTCTGGCTGATGAGCGGCCTTTTCAGCATTTCTTGGCCATCTTAGCCCATTTCATGCCAATATATAGCCGGATTTTTGAAAACGGTACCGCTCGGTTGAGGTGTCCGAGCGGTGTGTCGCGAGCACTTTTTTGTCGTTCAGAAACTATCTCCAAAGTAGGCAATATAAAAATTATGAGTGCCAGCAGTCCTTTTTTCTTCTCCCCTCTCTCCCCTCCCTTCTCTTTTCTCTCCCGTGTGGTTTCTAGGCTCATGGGAGTCCAAAAAACCCAGTTTCGGTGTCGTTCCGGTCAAAATGGGCAAATCTTCAGGAGCCACCTTTTCAAAAATCCAGGTAGATATTGCAAGCAAATGTTGCCAGATGGCGAAAAATGACCGAATTCTGGCTGATGAGCGGCCTTTTCAGCATTTCTTGGCCATCTTAGCCCATTTCATGCCAATAATTGCAAGCAAATGTTGCCAGATGGCGAAAAATGACCGAATTCTGGCTGATGAGCGGCCTTTTCAGCATTTCTTGGCCATCTTAGCCCATTTCATGCCAATATATAGCCGGATTTTTGAAAACGGTACCGCTCGGTTGAGGTGTCCGAGCGGTGTGTCGCGAGCACTTTTTTGTCGTTCAGAAACTATCTCCAAAGTAGGCAATATAAAAATTATGAGTGCCAGCAGTCCTTTTTTTCTTCTCCCCTCTCTCCCCTCCCTTCTCTTTTCTCTCCCGTGTGGTTTCTAGGCTCATGGGAGTCCAAAAAACCCAGTTTCGGTGTCGTTCCGGTCAAAATGGGCAAATCTTCAGGAGCCACCTTTTCAAAAATCCAGGTAGATATTGCAAGCAAATGTTGCCAGATGGCGAAAAATGACCGAATTCTGGCTGATGAGCGGCCTTTTCAGCATTTCTTGGCCATCTTAGCCCATTTCATGCCAATATATAGCCGGATTTTTGAAAACGGTACCGCTCGGTTGAGGTGTCCGAGCGGTGTGTCGCGAGCACTTTTTTGTCGTTCAGAAACTATCTCCAAAGTAGGCAATATAAAAATTATGAGTGCCAGCAGTCCTTTTTTTCTTCTCCCCTCTCTCCCCTCCCTTCTCTTTTCTCTCCCGTGTGGTTTCTAGGCTCATGGGAGTCCAAAAAACCCAGTTTCGGTGTCGTTCCGGTCAAAATGGGCAAATCTTCAGGAGCCACCTTTTCAAAAATCCAGGTAGATATTGCAAGCAAATGTTGCCAGATGGCGAAAAATGACCGAATTCTGGCTGATGAGCGGCCTTTTCAGCATTTCTTGGCCATCTTAGCCCATTTCATGCCAATATATAGCCGGATTTTTGAAAACGGTACCGCTCGGTTGAGGTGTCCGAGCGGTGTGTCGCGAGCACTTTTTTGTCGTTCAGAAACTATCTCCAAAGTAGGCAATATAAAAATTATGAGTGCCAGCAGTCCTTTTTTCTTCTCCCCTCTCTCCCCTCCCTTCTCTTTTCTCTCCCGTGTGGTTTCTAGGCTCATGGGAGTCCAAAAAACCCAGTTTCGGTGTCGTTCCGGTCAAAATGGGCAAATCTTCAGGAGCCACCTTTTCAAAAATCCAGGTAGATATTGCAAGCAAATGTTGCCAGATGGCGAAAAATGACCGAATTCTGGCTGATGAGCGGCCTTTTCAGCATTTCTTGGCCATCTTAGCCCATTTCATGCCAATAATTGCAAGCAAATGTTGCCAGATGGCGAAAAATGACCGAATTCTGGCTGATGAGCGGCCTTTTCAGCATTTCTTGGCCATCTTAGCCCATTTCATGCCAATATATAGCCGGATTTTTGAAAACGGTACCGCTCGGTTGAGGTGTCCGAGCGGTGTGTCGCGAGCACTTTTTTGTCGTTCAGAAACTATCTCCAAAGTAGGCAATATAAAAATTATGAGTGCCAGCAGTCCTTTTTTTCTTCTCCCCTCTCTCCCCTCCCTTCTCTTTTCTCTCCCGTGTGGTTTCTAGGCTCATGGGAGTCCAAAAAACCCAGTTTCGGTGTCGTTCCGGTCAAAATGGGCAAATCTTCAGGAGCCACCTTTTCAAAAATCCAGGTAGATATTGCAAGCAAATGTTGCCAGATGGCGAAAAATGACCGAATTCTGGCTGATGAGCGGCCTTTTCAGCATTTCTTGGCCATCTTAGCCCATTTCATGCCAATATATAGCCGGATTTTTGAAAACGGTACCGCTCGGTTGAGGTGTCCGAGCGGTGTGTCGCGAGCACTTTTTTGTCGTTCAGAAACTATCTCCAAAGTAGGCAATATAAAAATTATGAGTGCCAGCAGTCCTTTTTTTCTTCTCCCCTCTCTCCCCTCCCTTCTCTTTTCTCTCCCGTGTGGTTTCTAGGCTCATGGGAGTCCAAAAAACCCAGTTTCGGTGTCGTTCCGGTCAAAATGGGCAAATCTTCAGGAGCCATTTTTTCAAAAATCCAGGTAGATATTGCAAGCAAATGTTGCCAGATGGCGAAAAATGACCGAATTCTGGCTGATGAGCGGCCTTTTCAGCATTTCTTGGCCATCTTAGCCCATTTCATGCCAATATATAGCCGGATTTTTGAAAACGGTACCGCTCGGTTGAGGTGTCCGAGCGGTGTGTCGCGAGCACTTTTTTGTCGTTCAGAAACTATCTCCAAAGTAGGCAATATAAAAATTATGAGTGCCAGCAGTCCTTTTTTCTTCTCCCCTCTCTCCCCTCCCTTCTCTTTTCTCTCCCGTGTGGTTTCTAGGCTCATGGGAGTCCAAAAAACCCAGTTTCGGTGTCGTTCCGGTCAAAATGGGCAAATCTTCAGGAGCCACCTTTTCAAAAATCCAGGTAGATATTGCAAGCAAATGTTGCCAGATGGCGAAAAATGACCGAATTCTGGCTGATGAGCGGCCTTTTCAGCATTTCTTGGCCATCTTAGCCCATTTCATGCCAATAATTGCAAGCAAATGTTGCCAGATGGCGAAAAATGACCGAATTCTGGCTGATGAGCGGCCTTTTCAGCATTTCTTGGCCATCTTAGCCCATTTCATGCCAATATATAGCCGGATTTTTGAAAACGGTACCGCTCGGTTGAGGTGTCCGAGCGGTGTGTCGCGAGCACTTTTTTGTCGTTCAGAAACTATCTCCAAAGTAGGCAATATAAAAATTATGAGTGCCAGCAGTCCTTTTTTTCTTCTCCCCTCTCTCCCCTCCCTTCTCTTTTCTCTCCCGTGTGGTTTCTAGGCTCATGGGAGTCCAAAAAACCCAGTTTCGGTGTCGTTCCGGTCAAAATGGGCAAATCTTCAGGAGCCACCTTTTCAAAAATCCAGGTAGATATTGCAAGCAAATGTTGCCAGATGGCGAAAAATGACCGAATTCTGGCTGATGAGCGGCCTTTTCAGCATTTCTTGGCCATCTTAGCCCATTTCATGCCAATATATAGCCGGATTTTTGAAAACGGTACCGCTCGGTTGAGGTGTCCGAGCGGTGTGTCGCGAGCACTTTTTTGTCGTTCAGAAACTATCTCCAAAGTAGGCAATATAAAAATTATGAGTGCCAGCAGTCCTTTTTTTCTTCTCCCCTCTCTCCCCTCCCTTCTCTTTTCTCTCCCGTGTGGTTTCTAGGCTCATGGGAGTCCAAAAAACCCAGTTTCGGTGTCGTTCCGGTCAAAATGGGCAAATCTTCAGGAGCCACCTTTTCAAAAATCCAGGTAGATATTGCAAGCAAATGTTGCCAGATGGCGAAAAATGACCGAATTCTGGCTGATGAGCGGCCTTTTCAGCATTTCTTGGCCATCTTAGCCCATTTCATGCCAATATATAGCCGGATTTTTGAAAACGGTACCGCTCGGTTGAGGTGTCCGAGCGGTGTGTCGCGAGCACTTTTTTGTCGTTCAGAAACTATCTCCAAAGTAGGCAATATAAAAATTATGAGTGCCAGCAGTCCTTTTTTCTTCTCCCCTCTCTCCCCTCCCTTCTCTTTTCTCTCCCGTGTGGTTTCTAGGCTCATGGGAGTCCAAAAAACCCAGTTTCGGTGTCGTTCCGGTCAAAATGGGCAAATCTTCAGGAGCCACCTTTTCAAAAATCCAGGTAGATATTGCAAGCAAATGTTGCCAGATGGCGAAAAATGACCGAATTCTGGCTGATGAGCGGCCTTTTCAGCATTTCTTGGCCATCTTAGCCCATTTCATGCCAATATATAGCCGGATTTTTGAAAACGGTACCGCTCGGTTGAGGTGTCCGAGCGGTGTGTCGCGAGCACTTTTTTGTCGTTCAGAAACTATCTCCAAAGTAGGCAATATAAAAATTATGAGTGCCAGCAGTCCTTTTTTTCTTCTCCCCTCTCTCCCCTCCCTTCTCTTTTCTCTCCCGTGTGGTTTCTAGGCTCATGGGAGTCCAAAAAACCCAGTTTCGGTGTCGTTCCGGTCAAAGTGGGCAAATCTTCAGGGGCCACCTTTTCAAAAATCCAGGTAGATATTGCAAGCAAATGTTGCCAGATGGCGAAAAATGACCGAATTCTGGCTGATGAGCGGCCTTTTCAGCATTTCTTGGCCATCTTAGCCCATTTCATGCCAATAATTATTGCAAGCAAATGTTGCCAGATGGCGAAAAATGACCGAATTCTGGCTGATGAGCGGCCTTTTCAGCATTTCTTGGCCATCTTAGCCCATTTCATGCCAATATATAGCCGGATTTTTGAAAACGGTACCGCTCGGTTGAGGTGTCCGAGCGGTGTGTCGCGAGCACTTTTTTGTCGTTCAGAAACTATCTCCAAAGTAGGCAATATAAAAATTATGAGTGCCAGCAGTCCTTTTTTCTTCTCCCCTCTCTCCCCTCCCTTCTCTTTTCTCTCCCGTGTGGTTTCTAGGCTCATGGGAGTCCAAAAAACCCAGTTTCGGTGTCGTTCCGGTCAAAATGGGCAAATCTTCAGGAGCCACCTTTTCAAAAATCCAGGTAGATATTGCAAGCAAATGTTGCCAGATGGCGAAAAATGACCGAATTCTGGCTGATGAGCGGCCTTTTCAGCATTTCTTGGCCATCTTAGCCCATTTCATGCCAATAATTGCAAGCAAATGTTGCCAGATGGCGAAAAATGACCGAATTCTGGCTGATGAGCGGCCTTTTCAGCATTTCTTGGCCATCTTAGCCCATTTCATGCCAATATATAGCCGGATTTTTGAAAACGGTACCGCTCGGTTGAGGTGTCCGAGCGGTGTGTCGCGAGCACTTTTTTGTCGTTCAGAAACTATCTCCAAAGTAGGCAATATAAAAATTATGAGTGCCAGCAGTCCTTTTTTTCTTCTCCCCTCTCTCCCCTCCCTTCTCTTTTCTCTCCCGTGTGGTTTCTAGGCTCATGGGAGTCCAAAAAACCCAGTTTCGGTGTCGTTCCGGTCAAAATGGGCAAATCTTCAGGAGCCACCTTTTCAAAAATCCAGGTAGATATTGCAAGCAAATGTTGCCAGATGGCGAAAAATGACCGAATTCTGGCTGATGAGCGGCCTTTTCAGCATTTCTTGGCCATCTTAGCCCATTTCATGCCAATATATAGCCGGATTTTTGAAAACGGTACCGCTCGGTTGAGGTGTCCGAGCGGTGTGTCGCGAGCACTTTTTTGTCGTTCAGAAACTATCTCCAAAGTAGGCAATATAAAAATTATGAGTGCCAGCAGTCCTTTTTTTCTTCTCCCCTCTCTCCCCTCCCTTCTCTTTTCTCTCCCGTGTGGTTTCTAGGCTCATGGGAGTCCAAAAAACCCAGTTTCGGTGTCGTTCCGGTCAAAATGGGCAAATCTTCAGGGGCCACCTTTTCAAAAATCCAGGTAGATATTGCAAGCAAATGTTGCCAGATGGCGAAAAATGACCGAATTCTGGCTGATGAGCGGCCTTTTCAGCATTTCTTGGCCATCTTAGCCCATTTCATGCCAATATATAGCCGGATTTTTGAAAACGGTACCGCTCGGTTGAGGTGTCCGAGCGGTGTGTCGCGAGCACTTTTTTGTCGTTCAGAAACTATCTCCAAAGTAGGCAATATAAAAATTATGAGTGCCAGCAGTCCTTTTTTCTTCTCCCCTCTCTCCCCTCCCTTCTCTTTTCTCTCCCGTGTGGTTTCTAGGCTCATGGGAGTCCAAAAAACCCAGTTTCGGTGTCGTTCCGGTCAAAATGGGCAAATCTTCAGGGGCCACCTTTTCAAAAATCCAGGTAGATATTGCAAGCAAATGTTGCCAGATGGCGAAAAATGACCGAATTCTGGCTGATGAGCGGCCTTTTCAGCATTTCTTGGCCATCTTAGCCCATTTCATGCCAATATATAGCCGGATTTTTGAAAACGGTACCGCTCGGTTGAGGTGTCCGAGCGGTGTGTCGCGAGCACTTTTTTGTCGTTCAGAAACTATCTCCAAAGTAGGCAATATAAAAATTATGAGTGCCAGCAGTCCTTTTTTCTTCTCCCCTCTCTCCCCTCCCTTCTCTTTTCTCTCCCGTGTGGTTTCTAGGCTCATGGGAGTCCAAAAAACCCAGTTTCGGTGTCGTTCCGGTCAAAATGGGCAAATCTTCAGGAGCCACCTTTTCAAAAATCCAGGTAGATATTGCAAGCAAATGTTGCCAGATGGCGAAAAATGACCGAATTCTGGCTGATGAGCGGCCTTTTCAGCATTTCTTGGCCATCTTAGCCCATTTCATGCCAATAATTGCAAGCAAATGTTGCCAGATGGCGAAAAATGACCGAATTCTGGCTGATGAGCGGCCTTTTCAGCATTTCTTGGCCATCTTAGCCCATTTCATGCCAATATATAGCCGGATTTTTGAAAACGGTACCGCTCGGTTGAGGTGTCCGAGCGGTGTGTCGCGAGCACTTTTTTGTCGTTCAGAAACTATCTCCAAAGTAGGCAATATAAAAATTATGAGTGCCAGCAGTCCTTTTTTTCTTCTCCCCTCTCTCCCCTCCCTTCTCTTTTCTCTCCCGTGTGGTTTCTAGGCTCATGGGAGTCCAAAAAACCCAGTTTCGGTGTCGTTCCGGTCAAAATGGGCAAATCTTCAGGAGCCACCTTTTCAAAAATCCAGGTAGATATTGCAAGCAAATGTTGCCAGATGGCGAAAAATGACCGAATTCTGGCTGATGAGCGGCCTTTTCAGCATTTCTTGGCCATCTTAGCCCATTTCATGCCAATATATAGCCGGATTTTTGAAAACGGTACCGCTCGGTTGAGGTGTCCGAGCGGTGTGTCGCGAGCACTTTTTTGTCGTTCAGAAACTATCTCCAAAGTAGGCAATATAAAAATTATGAGTGCCAGCAGTCCTTTTTTTCTTCTCCCCTCTCTCCCCTCCCTTCTCTTTTCTCTCCCGTGTGGTTTCTAGGCTCATGGGAGTCCAAAAAACCCAGTTTCGGTGTCGTTCCGGTCAAAATGGGCAAATCTTCAGGAGCCACCTTTTCAAAAATCCAGGTAGATATTGCAAGCAAATGTTGCCAGATGGCGAAAAATGACCGAATTCTGGCTGATGAGCGGCCTTTTCAGCATTTCTTGGCCATCTTAGCCCATTTCATGCCAATATATAGCCGGATTTTTGAAAACGGTACCGCTCGGTTGAGGTGTCCGAGCGGTGTGTCGCGAGCACTTTTTTGTCGTTCAGAAACTATCTCCAAAGTAGGCAATATAAAAATTATGAGTGCCAGCAGTCCTTTTTTCTTCTCCCCTCTCTCCCCTCCCTTCTCTTTTCTCTCCCGTGTGGTTTCTAGGCTCATGGGAGTCCAAAAAACCCAGTTTCGGTGTCGTTCCGGTCAAAATGGGCAAATCTTCAGGAGCCACCTTTTCAAAAATCCAGGTAGATATTGCAAGCAAATGTTGCCAGATGGCGAAAAATGACCGAATTCTGGCTGATGAGCGGCCTTTTCAGCATTTCTTGGCCATCTTAGCCCATTTCATGCCAATATATAGCCGGATTTTTGAAAACGGTACCGCTCGGTTGAGGTGTCCGAGCGGTGTGTCGCGAGCACTTTTTTGTCGTTCAGAAACTATCTCCAAAGTAGGCAATATAAAAATTATGAGTGCCAGCAGTCCTTTTTTTCTTCTCCCCTCTCTCCCCTCCCTTCTCTTTTCTCTCCCGTGTGGTTTCTAGGCTCATGGGAGTCCAAAAAACCCAGTTTCGGTGTCGTTCCGGTCAAAATGGGCAAATCTTCAGGAGCCACCTTTTCAAAAATCCAGGTAGATATTGCAAGCAAATGTTGCCAGATGGCGAAAAATGACCGAATTCTGGCTGATGAGCGGCCTTTTCAGCATTTCTTGGCCATCTTAGCCCATTTCATGCCAATATATAGCCGGATTTTTGAAAACGGTACCGCTCGGTTGAGGTGTCCGAGCGGTGTGTCGCGAGCACTTTTTTGTCGTTCAGAAACTATCTCCAAAGTAGGCAATATAAAAATTATGAGTGCCAGCAGTCCTTTTTTTCTTCTCCCCTCTCTCCCCTCCCTTCTCTTTTCTCTCCCGTGTGGTTTCTAGGCTCATGGGAGTCCAAAAAACCCAGTTTCGGTGTCGTTCCGGTCAAAATGGGCAAATCTTCAGGAGCCACCTTTTCAAAAATCCAGGTAGATATTGCAAGCAAATGTTGCCAGATGGCGAAAAATGACCGAATTCTGGCTGATGAGCGGCCTTTTCAGCATTTCTTGGCCATCTTAGCCCATTTCATGCCAATATATAGCCGGATTTTTGAAAACGGTACCGCTCGGTTGAGGTGTCCGAGCGGTGTGTCGCGAGCACTTTTTTGTCGTTCAGAAACTATCTCCAAAGTAGGCAATATAAAAATTATGAGTGCCAGCAGTCCTTTTTTCTTCTCCCCTCTCTCCCCTCCCTTCTCTTTTCTCTCCCGTGTGGTTTCTAGGCTCATGGGAGTCCAAAAAACCCAGTTTCGGTGTCGTTCCGGTCAAAATGGGCAAATCTTCAGGAGCCACCTTTTCAAAAATCCAGGTAGATATTGCAAGCAAATGTTGCCAGATGGCGAAAAATGACCGAATTCTGGCTGATGAGCGGCCTTTTCAGCATTTCTTGGCCATCTTAGCCCATTTCATGCCAATATATAGCCGGATTTTTGAAAACGGTACCGCTCGGTTGAGGTGTCCGAGCGGTGTGTCGCGAGCACTTTTTTGTCGTTCAGAAACTATCTCCAAAGTAGGCAATATAAAAATTATGAGTGCCAGCAGTCCTTTTTTTCTTCTCCCCTCTCTCCCCTCCCTTCTCTTTTCTCTCCCGTGTGGTTTCTAGGCTCATGGGAGTCCAAAAAACCCAGTTTCGGTGTCGTTCCGGTCAAAATGGGCAAATCTTCAGGAGCCACCTTTTCAAAAATCCAGGTAGATATTGCAAGCAAATGTTGCCAGATGGCGAAAAATGACCGAATTCTGGCTGATGAGCGGCCTTTTCAGCATTTCTTGGCCATCTTAGCCCATTTCATGCCAATATATAGCCGGATTTTTGAAAACGGTACCGCTCGGTTGAGGTGTCCGAGCGGTGTGTCGCGAGCACTTTTTTGTCGTTCAGAAACTATCTCCAAAGTAGGCAATATAAAAATTATGAGTGCCAGCAGTCCTTTTTTTCTTCTCCCCTCTCTCCCCTCCCTTCTCTTTTCTCTCCCGTGTGGTTTCTAGGCTCATGGGAGTCCAAAAAACCCAGTTTCGGTGTCGTTCCGGTCAAAATGGGCAAATCTTCAGGAGCCACCTTTTCAAAAATCCAGGTAGATATTGCAAGCAAATGTTGCCAGATGGCGAAAAATGACCGAATTCTGGCTGATGAGCGGCCTTTTCAGCATTTCTTGGCCATCTTAGCCCATTTCATGCCAATATATAGCCGGATTTTTGAAAACGGTACCGCTCGGTTGAGGTGTCCGAGCGGTGTGTCGCGAGCACTTTTTTGTCGTTCAGAAACTATCTCCAAAGTAGGCAATATAAAAATTATGAGTGCCAGCAGTCCTTTTTTTCTTCTCCCCTCTCTCCCCTCCCTTCTCTTTTCTCTCCCGTGTGGTTTCTAGGCTCATGGGAGTCCAAAAAACCCAGTTTCGGTGTCGTTCCGGTCAAAATGGGCAAATCTTCAGGAGCCACCTTTTCAAAAATCCAGGTAGATATTGCAAGCAAATGTTGCCAGATGGCGAAAAATGACCGAATTCTGGCTGATGAGCGGCCTTTTCAGCATTTCTTGGCCATCTTAGCCCATTTCATGCCAATATATAGCCGGATTTTTGAAAACGGTACCGCTCGGTTGAGGTGTCCGAGCGGTGTGTCGCGAGCACTTTTTTGTCGTTCAGAAACTATCTCCAAAGTAGGCAATATAAAAATTATGAGTGCCAGCAGTCCTTTTTTCTTCTCCCCTCTCTCCCCTCCCTTCTCTTTTCTCTCCCGTGTGGTTTCTAGGCTCATGGGAGTCCAAAAAACCCAGTTTCGGTGTCGTTCCGGTCAAAATGGGCAAATCTTCAGGAGCCACCTTTTCAAAAATCCAGGTAGATATTGCAAGCAAATGTTGCCAGATGGCGAAAAATGACCGAATTCTGGCTGATGAGCGGCCTTTTCAGCATTTCTTGGCCATCTTAGCCCATTTCATGCCAATATATAGCCGGATTTTTGAAAACGGTACCGCTCGGTTGAGGTGTCCGAGCGGTGTGTCGCGAGCACTTTTTTGTCGTTCAGAAACTATCTCCAAAGTAGGCAATATAAAAATTATGAGTGCCAGCAGTCCTTTTTTTCTTCTCCCCTCTCTCCCCTCCCTTCTCTTTTCTCTCCCGTGTGGTTTCTAGGCTCATGGGAGTCCAAAAAACCCAGTTTCGGTGTCGTTCCGGTCAAAGTGGGCAAATCTTCAGGGGCCACCTTTTCAAAAATCCAGGTAGATATTGCAAGCAAATGTTGCCAGATGGCGAAAAATGACCGAATTCTGGCTGATGAGCGGCCTTTTCAGCATTTCTTGGCCATCTTAGCCCATTTCATGCCAATAATTATTGCAAGCAAATGTTGCCAGATGGCGAAAAATGACCGAATTCTGGCTGATGAGCGGCCTTTTCAGCATTTCTTGGCCATCTTAGCCCATTTCATGCCAATATATAGCCGGATTTTTGAAAACGGTACCGCTCGGTTGAGGTGTCCGAGCGGTGTGTCGCGAGCACTTTTTTGTCGTTCAGAAACTATCTCCAAAGTAGGCAATATAAAAATTATGAGTGCCAGCAGTCCTTTTTTCTTCTCCCCTCTCTCCCCTCCCTTCTCTTTTCTCTCCCGTGTGGTTTCTAGGCTCATGGGAGTCCAAAAAACCCAGTTTCGGTGTCGTTCCGGTCAAAATGGGCAAATCTTCAGGAGCCACCTTTTCAAAAATCCAGGTAGATATTGCAAGCAAATGTTGCCAGATGGCGAAAAATGACCGAATTCTGGCTGATGAGCGGCCTTTTCAGCATTTCTTGGCCATCTTAGCCCATTTCATGCCAATAATTGCAAGCAAATGTTGCCAGATGGCGAAAAATGACCGAATTCTGGCTGATGAGCGGCCTTTTCAGCATTTCTTGGCCATCTTAGCCCATTTCATGCCAATATATAGCCGGATTTTTGAAAACGGTACCGCTCGGTTGAGGTGTCCGAGCGGTGTGTCGCGAGCACTTTTTTGTCGTTCAGAAACTATCTCCAAAGTAGGCAATATAAAAATTATGAGTGCCAGCAGTCCTTTTTTTCTTCTCCCCTCTCTCCCCTCCCTTCTCTTTTCTCTCCCGTGTGGTTTCTAGGCTCATGGGAGTCCAAAAAACCCAGTTTCGGTGTCGTTCCGGTCAAAATGGGCAAATCTTCAGGAGCCACCTTTTCAAAAATCCAGGTAGATATTGCAAGCAAATGTTGCCAGATGGCGAAAAATGACCGAATTCTGGCTGATGAGCGGCCTTTTCAGCATTTCTTGGCCATCTTAGCCCATTTCATGCCAATATATAGCCGGATTTTTGAAAACGGTACCGCTCGGTTGAGGTGTCCGAGCGGTGTGTCGCGAGCACTTTTTTGTCGTTCAGAAACTATCTCCAAAGTAGGCAATATAAAAATTATGAGTGCCAGCAGTCCTTTTTTTCTTCTCCCCTCTCTCCCCTCCCTTCTCTTTTCTCTCCCGTGTGGTTTCTAGGCTCATGGGAGTCCAAAAAACCCAGTTTCGGTGTCGTTCCGGTCAAAATGGGCAAATCTTCAGGAGCCACCTTTTCAAAAATCCAGGTAGATATTGCAAGCAAATGTTGCCAGATGGCGAAAAATGACCGAATTCTGGCTGATGAGCGGCCTTTTCAGCATTTCTTGGCCATCTTAGCCCATTTCATGCCAATATATAGCCGGATTTTTGAAAACGGTACCGCTCGGTTGAGGTGTCCGAGCGGTGTGTCGCGAGCACTTTTTTGTCGTTCAGAAACTATCTCCAAAGTAGGCAATATAAAAATTATGAGTGCCAGCAGTCCTTTTTTCTTCTCCCCTCTCTCCCCTCCCTTCTCTTTTCTCTCCCGTGTGGTTTCTAGGCTCATGGGAGTCCAAAAAACCCAGTTTCGGTGTCGTTCCGGTCAAAATGGGCAAATCTTCAGGAGCCACCTTTTCAAAAATCCAGGTAGATATTGCAAGCAAATGTTGCCAGATGGCGAAAAATGACCGAATTCTGGCTGATGAGCGGCCTTTTCAGCATTTCTTGGCCATCTTAGCCCATTTCATGCCAATAATTGCAAGCAAATGTTGCCAGATGGCGAAAAATGACCGAATTCTGGCTGATGAGCGGCCTTTTCAGCATTTCTTGGCCATCTTAGCCCATTTCATGCCAATATATAGCCGGATTTTTGAAAACGGTACCGCTCGGTTGAGGTGTCCGAGCGGTGTGTCGCGAGCACTTTTTTGTCGTTCAGAAACTATCTCCAAAGTAGGCAATATAAAAATTATGAGTGCCAGCAGTCCTTTTTTTCTTCTCCCCTCTCTCCCCTCCCTTCTCTTTTCTCTCCCGTGTGGTTTCTAGGCTCATGGGAGTCCAAAAAACCCAGTTTCGGTGTCGTTCCGGTCAAAATGGGCAAATCTTCAGGAGCCACCTTTTCAAAAATCCAGGTAGATATTGCAAGCAAATGTTGCCAGATGGCGAAAAATGACCGAATTCTGGCTGATGAGCGGCCTTTTCAGCATTTCTTGGCCATCTTAGCCCATTTCATGCCAATATATAGCCGGATTTTTGAAAACGGTACCGCTCGGTTGAGGTGTCCGAGCGGTGTGTCGCGAGCACTTTTTTGTCGTTCAGAAACTATCTCCAAAGTAGGCAATATAAAAATTATGAGTGCCAGCAGTCCTTTTTTTCTTCTCCCCTCTCTCCCCTCCCTTCTCTTTTCTCTCCCGTGTGGTTTCTAGGCTCATGGGAGTCCAAAAAACCCAGTTTCGGTGTCGTTCCGGTCAAAATGGGCAAATCTTCAGGAGCCATTTTTTCAAAAATCCAGGTAGATATTGCAAGCAAATGTTGCCAGATGGCGAAAAATGACCGAATTCTGGCTGATGAGCGGCCTTTTCAGCATTTCTTGGCCATCTTAGCCCATTTCATGCCAATATATAGCCGGATTTTTGAAAACGGTACCGCTCGGTTGAGGTGTCCGAGCGGTGTGTCGCGAGCACTTTTTTGTCGTTCAGAAACTATCTCCAAAGTAGGCAATATAAAAATTATGAGTGCCAGCAGTCCTTTTTTCTTCTCCCCTCTCTCCCCTCCCTTCTCTTTTCTCTCCCGTGTGGTTTCTAGGCTCATGGGAGTCCAAAAAACCCAGTTTCGGTGTCGTTCCGGTCAAAATGGGCAAATCTTCAGGAGCCACCTTTTCAAAAATCCAGGTAGATATTGCAAGCAAATGTTGCCAGATGGCGAAAAATGACCGAATTCTGGCTGATGAGCGGCCTTTTCAGCATTTCTTGGCCATCTTAGCCCATTTCATGCCAATAATTGCAAGCAAATGTTGCCAGATGGCGAAAAATGACCGAATTCTGGCTGATGAGCGGCCTTTTCAGCATTTCTTGGCCATCTTAGCCCATTTCATGCCAATATATAGCCGGATTTTTGAAAACGGTACCGCTCGGTTGAGGTGTCCGAGCGGTGTGTCGCGAGCACTTTTTTGTCGTTCAGAAACTATCTCCAAAGTAGGCAATATAAAAATTATGAGTGCCAGCAGTCCTTTTTTTCTTCTCCCCTCTCTCCCCTCCCTTCTCTTTTCTCTCCCGTGTGGTTTCTAGGCTCATGGGAGTCCAAAAAACCCAGTTTCGGTGTCGTTCCGGTCAAAATGGGCAAATCTTCAGGAGCCACCTTTTCAAAAATCCAGGTAGATATTGCAAGCAAATGTTGCCAGATGGCGAAAAATGACCGAATTCTGGCTGATGAGCGGCCTTTTCAGCATTTCTTGGCCATCTTAGCCCATTTCATGCCAATATATAGCCGGATTTTTGAAAACGGTACCGCTCGGTTGAGGTGTCCGAGCGGTGTGTCGCGAGCACTTTTTTGTCGTTCAGAAACTATCTCCAAAGTAGGCAATATAAAAATTATGAGTGCCAGCAGTCCTTTTTTTCTTCTCCCCTCTCTCCCCTCCCTTCTCTTTTCTCTCCCGTGTGGTTTCTAGGCTCATGGGAGTCCAAAAAACCCAGTTTCGGTGTCGTTCCGGTCAAAATGGGCAAATCTTCAGGAGCCACCTTTTCAAAAATCCAGGTAGATATTGCAAGCAAATGTTGCCAGATGGCGAAAAATGACCGAATTCTGGCTGATGAGCGGCCTTTTCAGCATTTCTTGGCCATCTTAGCCCATTTCATGCCAATATATAGCCGGATTTTTGAAAACGGTACCGCTCGGTTGAGGTGTCCGAGCGGTGTGTCGCGAGCACTTTTTTGTCGTTCAGAAACTATCTCCAAAGTAGGCAATATAAAAATTATGAGTGCCAGCAGTCCTTTTTTCTTCTCCCCTCTCTCCCCTCCCTTCTCTTTTCTCTCCCGTGTGGTTTCTAGGCTCATGGGAGTCCAAAAAACCCAGTTTCGGTGTCGTTCCGGTCAAAATGGGCAAATCTTCAGGAGCCACCTTTTCAAAAATCCAGGTAGATATTGCAAGCAAATGTTGCCAGATGGCGAAAAATGACCGAATTCTGGCTGATGAGCGGCCTTTTCAGCATTTCTTGGCCATCTTAGCCCATTTCATGCCAATATATAGCCGGATTTTTGAAAACGGTACCGCTCGGTTGAGGTGTCCGAGCGGTGTGTCGCGAGCACTTTTTTGTCGTTCAGAAACTATCTCCAAAGTAGGCAATATAAAAATTATGAGTGCCAGCAGTCCTTTTTTTCTTCTCCCCTCTCTCCCCTCCCTTCTCTTTTCTCTCCCGTGTGGTTTCTAGGCTCATGGGAGTCCAAAAAACCCAGTTTCGGTGTCGTTCCGGTCAAAGTGGGCAAATCTTCAGGGGCCACCTTTTCAAAAATCCAGGTAGATATTGCAAGCAAATGTTGCCAGATGGCGAAAAATGACCGAATTCTGGCTGATGAGCGGCCTTTTCAGCATTTCTTGGCCATCTTAGCCCATTTCATGCCAATAATTATTGCAAGCAAATGTTGCCAGATGGCGAAAAATGACCGAATTCTGGCTGATGAGCGGCCTTTTCAGCATTTCTTGGCCATCTTAGCCCATTTCATGCCAATATATAGCCGGATTTTTGAAAACGGTACCGCTCGGTTGAGGTGTCCGAGCGGTGTGTCGCGAGCACTTTTTTGTCGTTCAGAAACTATCTCCAAAGTAGGCAATATAAAAATTATGAGTGCCAGCAGTCCTTTTTTCTTCTCCCCTCTCTCCCCTCCCTTCTCTTTTCTCTCCCGTGTGGTTTCTAGGCTCATGGGAGTCCAAAAAACCCAGTTTCGGTGTCGTTCCGGTCAAAATGGGCAAATCTTCAGGAGCCACCTTTTCAAAAATCCAGGTAGATATTGCAAGCAAATGTTGCCAGATGGCGAAAAATGACCGAATTCTGGCTGATGAGCGGCCTTTTCAGCATTTCTTGGCCATCTTAGCCCATTTCATGCCAATAATTGCAAGCAAATGTTGCCAGATGGCGAAAAATGACCGAATTCTGGCTGATGAGCGGCCTTTTCAGCATTTCTTGGCCATCTTAGCCCATTTCATGCCAATATATAGCCGGATTTTTGAAAACGGTACCGCTCGGTTGAGGTGTCCGAGCGGTGTGTCGCGAGCACTTTTTTGTCGTTCAGAAACTATCTCCAAAGTAGGCAATATAAAAATTATGAGTGCCAGCAGTCCTTTTTTTCTTCTCCCCTCTCTCCCCTCCCTTCTCTTTTCTCTCCCGTGTGGTTTCTAGGCTCATGGGAGTCCAAAAAACCCAGTTTCGGTGTCGTTCCGGTCAAAATGGGCAAATCTTCAGGAGCCACCTTTTCAAAAATCCAGGTAGATATTGCAAGCAAATGTTGCCAGATGGCGAAAAATGACCGAATTCTGGCTGATGAGCGGCCTTTTCAGCATTTCTTGGCCATCTTAGCCCATTTCATGCCAATATATAGCCGGATTTTTGAAAACGGTACCGCTCGGTTGAGGTGTCCGAGCGGTGTGTCGCGAGCACTTTTTTGTCGTTCAGAAACTATCTCCAAAGTAGGCAATATAAAAATTATGAGTGCCAGCAGTCCTTTTTTTCTTCTCCCCTCTCTCCCCTCCCTTCTCTTTTCTCTCCCGTGTGGTTTCTAGGCTCATGGGAGTCCAAAAAACCCAGTTTCGGTGTCGTTCCGGTCAAAATGGGCAAATCTTCAGGAGCCACCTTTTCAAAAATCCAGGTAGATATTGCAAGCAAATGTTGCCAGATGGCGAAAAATGACCGAATTCTGGCTGATGAGCGGCCTTTTCAGCATTTCTTGGCCATCTTAGCCCATTTCATGCCAATATATAGCCGGATTTTTGAAAACGGTACCGCTCGGTTGAGGTGTCCGAGCGGTGTGTCGCGAGCACTTTTTTGTCGTTCAGAAACTATCTCCAAAGTAGGCAATATAAAAATTATGAGTGCCAGCAGTCCTTTTTTCTTCTCCCCTCTCTCCCCTCCCTTCTCTTTTCTCTCCCGTGTGGTTTCTAGGCTCATGGGAGTCCAAAAAACCCAGTTTCGGTGTCGTTCCGGTCAAAATGGGCAAATCTTCAGGAGCCACCTTTTCAAAAATCCAGGTAGATATTGCAAGCAAATGTTGCCAGATGGCGAAAAATGACCGAATTCTGGCTGATGAGCGGCCTTTTCAGCATTTCTTGGCCATCTTAGCCCATTTCATGCCAATAATTGCAAGCAAATGTTGCCAGATGGCGAAAAATGACCGAATTCTGGCTGATGAGCGGCCTTTTCAGCATTTCTTGGCCATCTTAGCCCATTTCATGCCAATATATAGCCGGATTTTTGAAAACGGTACCGCTCGGTTGAGGTGTCCGAGCGGTGTGTCGCGAGCACTTTTTTGTCGTTCAGAAACTATCTCCAAAGTAGGCAATATAAAAATTATGAGTGCCAGCAGTCCTTTTTTTCTTCTCCCCTCTCTCCCCTCCCTTCTCTTTTCTCTCCCGTGTGGTTTCTAGGCTCATGGGAGTCCAAAAAACCCAGTTTCGGTGTCGTTCCGGTCAAAATGGGCAAATCTTCAGGAGCCACCTTTTCAAAAATCCAGGTAGATATTGCAAGCAAATGTTGCCAGATGGCGAAAAATGACCGAATTCTGGCTGATGAGCGGCCTTTTCAGCATTTCTTGGCCATCTTAGCCCATTTCATGCCAATATATAGCCGGATTTTTGAAAACGGTACCGCTCGGTTGAGGTGTCCGAGCGGTGTGTCGCGAGCACTTTTTTGTCGTTCAGAAACTATCTCCAAAGTAGGCAATATAAAAATTATGAGTGCCAGCAGTCCTTTTTTTCTTCTCCCCTCTCTCCCCTCCCTTCTCTTTTCTCTCCCGTGTGGTTTCTAGGCTCATGGGAGTCCAAAAAACCCAGTTTCGGTGTCGTTCCGGTCAAAATGGGCAAATCTTCAGGAGCCATTTTTTCAAAAATCCAGGTAGATATTGCAAGCAAATGTTGCCAGATGGCGAAAAATGACCGAATTCTGGCTGATGAGCGGCCTTTTCAGCATTTCTTGGCCATCTTAGCCCATTTCATGCCAATATATAGCCGGATTTTTGAAAACGGTACCGCTCGGTTGAGGTGTCCGAGCGGTGTGTCGCGAGCACTTTTTTGTCGTTCAGAAACTATCTCCAAAGTAGGCAATATAAAAATTATGAGTGCCAGCAGTCCTTTTTTCTTCTCCCCTCTCTCCCCTCCCTTCTCTTTTCTCTCCCGTGTGGTTTCTAGGCTCATGGGAGTCCAAAAAACCCAGTTTCGGTGTCGTTCCGGTCAAAATGGGCAAATCTTCAGGAGCCACCTTTTCAAAAATCCAGGTAGATATTGCAAGCAAATGTTGCCAGATGGCGAAAAATGACCGAATTCTGGCTGATGAGCGGCCTTTTCAGCATTTCTTGGCCATCTTAGCCCATTTCATGCCAATAATTGCAAGCAAATGTTGCCAGATGGCGAAAAATGACCGAATTCTGGCTGATGAGCGGCCTTTTCAGCATTTCTTGGCCATCTTAGCCCATTTCATGCCAATATATAGCCGGATTTTTGAAAACGGTACCGCTCGGTTGAGGTGTCCGAGCGGTGTGTCGCGAGCACTTTTTTGTCGTTCAGAAACTATCTCCAAAGTAGGCAATATAAAAATTATGAGTGCCAGCAGTCCTTTTTTTCTTCTCCCCTCTCTCCCCTCCCTTCTCTTTTCTCTCCCGTGTGGTTTCTAGGCTCATGGGAGTCCAAAAAACCCAGTTTCGGTGTCGTTCCGGTCAAAATGGGCAAATCTTCAGGAGCCACCTTTTCAAAAATCCAGGTAGATATTGCAAGCAAATGTTGCCAGATGGCGAAAAATGACCGAATTCTGGCTGATGAGCGGCCTTTTCAGCATTTCTTGGCCATCTTAGCCCATTTCATGCCAATAATTGCAAGCAAATGTTGCCAGATGGCGAAAAATGACCGAATTCTGGCTGATGAGCGGCCTTTTCAGCATTTCTTGGCCATCTTAGCCCATTTCATGCCAATATATAGCCGGATTTTTGAAAACGGTACCGCTCGGTTGAGGTGTCCGAGCGGTGTGTCGCGAGCACTTTTTTGTCGTTCAGAAACTATCTCCAAAGTAGGCAATATAAAAATTATGAGTGCCAGCAGTCCTTTTTTTCTTCTCCCCTCTCTCCCCTCCCTTCTCTTTTCTCTCCCGTGTGGTTTCTAGGCTCATGGGAGTCCAAAAAACCCAGTTTCGGTGTCGTTCCGGTCAAAATGGGCAAATCTTCAGGAGCCACCTTTTCAAAAATCCAGGTAGATATTGCAAGCAAATGTTGCCAGATGGCGAAAAATGACCGAATTCTGGCTGATGAGCGGCCTTTTCAGCATTTCTTGGCCATCTTAGCCCATTTCATGCCAATATATAGCCGGATTTTTGAAAACGGTACCGCTCGGTTGAGGTGTCCGAGCGGTGTGTCGCGAGCACTTTTTTGTCGTTCAGAAACTATCTCCAAAGTAGGCAATATAAAAATTATGAGTGCCAGCAGTCCTTTTTTTCTTCTCCCCTCTCTCCCCTCCCTTCTCTTTTCTCTCCCGTGTGGTTTCTAGGCTCATGGGAGTCCAAAAAACCCAGTTTCGGTGTCGTTCCGGTCAAAATGGGCAAATCTTCAGGAGCCATTTTTTCAAAAATCCAGGTAGATATTGCAAGCAAATGTTGCCAGATGGCGAAAAATGACCGAATTCTGGCTGATGAGCGGCCTTTTCAGCATTTCTTGGCCATCTTAGCCCATTTCATGCCAATATATAGCCGGATTTTTGAAAACGGTACCGCTCGGTTGAGGTGTCCGAGCGGTGTGTCGCGAGCACTTTTTTGTCGTTCAGAAACTATCTCCAAAGTAGGCAATATAAAAATTATGAGTGCCAGCAGTCCTTTTTTCTTCTCCCCTCTCTCCCCTCCCTTCTCTTTTCTCTCCCGTGTGGTTTCTAGGCTCATGGGAGTCCAAAAAACCCAGTTTCGGTGTCGTTCCGGTCAAAATGGGCAAATCTTCAGGAGCCACCTTTTCAAAAATCCAGGTAGATATTGCAAGCAAATGTTGCCAGATGGCGAAAAATGACCGAATTCTGGCTGATGAGCGGCCTTTTCAGCATTTCTTGGCCATCTTAGCCCATTTCATGCCAATAATTGCAAGCAAATGTTGCCAGATGGCGAAAAATGACCGAATTCTGGCTGATGAGCGGCCTTTTCAGCATTTCTTGGCCATCTTAGCCCATTTCATGCCAATATATAGCCGGATTTTTGAAAACGGTACCGCTCGGTTGAGGTGTCCGAGCGGTGTGTCGCGAGCACTTTTTTGTCGTTCAGAAACTATCTCCAAAGTAGGCAATATAAAAATTATGAGTGCCAGCAGTCCTTTTTTTCTTCTCCCCTCTCTCCCCTCCCTTCTCTTTTCTCTCCCGTGTGGTTTCTAGGCTCATGGGAGTCCAAAAAACCCAGTTTCGGTGTCGTTCCGGTCAAAATGGGCAAATCTTCAGGAGCCACCTTTTCAAAAATCCAGGTAGATATTGCAAGCAAATGTTGCCAGATGGCGAAAAATGACCGAATTCTGGCTGATGAGCGGCCTTTTCAGCATTTCTTGGCCATCTTAGCCCATTTCATGCCAATATATAGCCGGATTTTTGAAAACGGTACCGCTCGGTTGAGGTGTCCGAGCGGTGTGTCGCGAGCACTTTTTTGTCGTTCAGAAACTATCTCCAAAGTAGGCAATATAAAAATTATGAGTGCCAGCAGTCCTTTTTTTCTTCTCCCCTCTCTCCCCTCCCTTCTCTTTTCTCTCCCGTGTGGTTTCTAGGCTCATGGGAGTCCAAAAAACCCAGTTTCGGTGTCGTTCCGGTCAAAATGGGCAAATCTTCAGGAGCCACCTTTTCAAAAATCCAGGTAGATATTGCAAGCAAATGTTGCCAGATGGCGAAAAATGACCGAATTCTGGCTGATGAGCGGCCTTTTCAGCATTTCTTGGCCATCTTAGCCCATTTCATGCCAATATATAGCCGGATTTTTGAAAACGGTACCGCTCGGTTGAGGTGTCCGAGCGGTGTGTCGCGAGCACTTTTTTGTCGTTCAGAAACTATCTCCAAAGTAGGCAATATAAAAATTATGAGTGCCAGCAGTCCTTTTTTTCTTCTCCCCTCTCTCCCCTCCCTTCTCTTTTCTCTCCCGTGTGGTTTCTAGGCTCATGGGAGTCCAAAAAACCCAGTTTCGGTGTCGTTCCGGTCAAAATGGGCAAATCTTCAGGAGCCACCTTTTCAAAAATCCAGGTAGATATTGCAAGCAAATGTTGCCAGATGGCGAAAAATGACCGAATTCTGGCTGATGAGCGGCCTTTTCAGCATTTCTTGGCCATCTTAGCCCATTTCATGCCAATATATAGCCGGATTTTTGAAAACGGTACCGCTCGGTTGAGGTGTCCGAGCGGTGTGTCGCGAGCACTTTTTTGTCGTTCAGAAACTATCTCCAAAGTAGGCAATATAAAAATTATGAGTGCCAGCAGTCCTTTTTTTCTTCTCCCCTCTCTCCCCTCCCTTCTCTTTTCTCTCCCGTGTGGTTTCTAGGCTCATGGGAGTCCAAAAAACCCAGTTTCGGTGTCGTTCCGGTCAAAATGGGCAAATCTTCAGGAGCCACCTTTTCAAAAATCCAGGTAGATATTGCAAGCAAATGTTGCCAGATGGCGAAAAATGACCGAATTCTGGCTGATGAGCGGCCTTTTCAGCATTTCTTGGCCATCTTAGCCCATTTCATGCCAATATATAGCCGGATTTTTGAAAACGGTACCGCTCGGTTGAGGTGTCCGAGCGGTGTGTCGCGAGCACTTTTTTGTCGTTCAGAAACTATCTCCAAAGTAGGCAATATAAAAATTATGAGTGCCAGCAGTCCTTTTTTTCTTCTCCCCTCTCTCCCCTCCCTTCTCTTTTCTCTCCCGTGTGGTTTCTAGGCTCATGGGAGTCCAAAAAACCCAGTTTCGGTGTCGTTCCGGTCAAAATGGGCAAATCTTCAGGAGCCACCTTTTCAAAAATCCAGGTAGATATTGCAAGCAAATGTTGCCAGATGGCGAAAAATGACCGAATTCTGGCTGATGAGCGGCCTTTTCAGCATTTCTTGGCCATCTTAGCCCATTTCATGCCAATATATAGCCGGATTTTTGAAAACGGTACCGCTCGGTTGAGGTGTCCGAGCGGTGTGTCGCGAGCACTTTTTTGTCGTTCAGAAACTATCTCCAAAGTAGGCAATATAAAAATTATGAGTGCCAGCAGTCCTTTTTTTCTTCTCCCCTCTCTCCCCTCCCTTCTCTTTTCTCTCCCGTGTGGTTTCTAGGCTCATGGGAGTCCAAAAAACCCAGTTTCGGTGTCGTTCCGGTCAAAATGGGCAAATCTTCAGGAGCCATTTTTTCAAAAATCCAGGTAGATATTGCAAGCAAATGTTGCCAGATGGCGAAAAATGACCGAATTCTGGCTGATGAGCGGCCTTTTCAGCATTTCTTGGCCATCTTAGCCCATTTCATGCCAATATATAGCCGGATTTTTGAAAACGGTACCGCTCGGTTGAGGTGTCCGAGCGGTGTGTCGCGAGCACTTTTTTGTCGTTCAGAAACTATCTCCAAAGTAGGCAATATAAAAATTATGAGTGCCAGCAGTCCTTTTTTCTTCTCCCCTCTCTCCCCTCCCTTCTCTTTTCTCTCCCGTGTGGTTTCTAGGCTCATGGGAGTCCAAAAAACCCAGTTTCGGTGTCGTTCCGGTCAAAATGGGCAAATCTTCAGGAGCCACCTTTTCAAAAATCCAGGTAGATATTGCAAGCAAATGTTGCCAGATGGCGAAAAATGACCGAATTCTGGCTGATGAGCGGCCTTTTCAGCATTTCTTGGCCATCTTAGCCCATTTCATGCCAATAATTGCAAGCAAATGTTGCCAGATGGCGAAAAATGACCGAATTCTGGCTGATGAGCGGCCTTTTCAGCATTTCTTGGCCATCTTAGCCCATTTCATGCCAATATATAGCCGGATTTTTGAAAACGGTACCGCTCGGTTGAGGTGTCCGAGCGGTGTGTCGCGAGCACTTTTTTGTCGTTCAGAAACTATCTCCAAAGTAGGCAATATAAAAATTATGAGTGCCAGCAGTCCTTTTTTTCTTCTCCCCTCTCTCCCCTCCCTTCTCTTTTCTCTCCCGTGTGGTTTCTAGGCTCATGGGAGTCCAAAAAACCCAGTTTCGGTGTCGTTCCGGTCAAAATGGGCAAATCTTCAGGAGCCACCTTTTCAAAAATCCAGGTAGATATTGCAAGCAAATGTTGCCAGATGGCGAAAAATGACCGAATTCTGGCTGATGAGCGGCCTTTTCAGCATTTCTTGGCCATCTTAGCCCATTTCATGCCAATATATAGCCGGATTTTTGAAAACGGTACCGCTCGGTTGAGGTGTCCGAGCGGTGTGTCGCGAGCACTTTTTTGTCGTTCAGAAACTATCTCCAAAGTAGGCAATATAAAAATTATGAGTGCCAGCAGTCCTTTTTTTCTTCTCCCCTCTCTCCCCTCCCTTCTCTTTTCTCTCCCGTGTGGTTTCTAGGCTCATGGGAGTCCAAAAAACCCAGTTTCGGTGTCGTTCCGGTCAAAATGGGCAAATCTTCAGGAGCCACCTTTTCAAAAATCCAGGTAGATATTGCAAGCAAATGTTGCCAGATGGCGAAAAATGACCGAATTCTGGCTGATGAGCGGCCTTTTCAGCATTTCTTGGCCATCTTAGCCCATTTCATGCCAATATATAGCCGGATTTTTGAAAACGGTACCGCTCGGTTGAGGTGTCCGAGCGGTGTGTCGCGAGCACTTTTTTGTCGTTCAGAAACTATCTCCAAAGTAGGCAATATAAAAATTATGAGTGCCAGCAGTCCTTTTTTTCTTCTCCCCTCTCTCCCCTCCCTTCTCTTTTCTCTCCCGTGTGGTTTCTAGGCTCATGGGAGTCCAAAAAACCCAGTTTCGGTGTCGTTCCGGTCAAAATGGGCAAATCTTCAGGAGCCACCTTTTCAAAAATCCAGGTAGATATTGCAAGCAAATGTTGCCAGATGGCGAAAAATGACCGAATTCTGGCTGATGAGCGGCCTTTTCAGCATTTCTTGGCCATCTTAGCCCATTTCATGCCAATATATAGCCGGATTTTTGAAAACGGTACCGCTCGGTTGAGGTGTCCGAGCGGTGTGTCGCGAGCACTTTTTTGTCGTTCAGAAACTATCTCCAAAGTAGGCAATATAAAAATTATGAGTGCCAGCAGTCCTTTTTTTCTTCTCCCCTCTCTCCCCTCCCTTCTCTTTTCTCTCCCGTGTGGTTTCTAGGCTCATGGGAGTCCAAAAAACCCAGTTTCGGTGTCGTTCCGGTCAAAATGGGCAAATCTTCAGGAGCCACCTTTTCAAAAATCCAGGTAGATATTGCAAGCAAATGTTGCCAGATGGCGAAAAATGACCGAATTCTGGCTGATGAGCGGCCTTTTCAGCATTTCTTGGCCATCTTAGCCCATTTCATGCCAATATATAGCCGGATTTTTGAAAACGGTACCGCTCGGTTGAGGTGTCCGAGCGGTGTGTCGCGAGCACTTTTTTGTCGTTCAGAAACTATCTCCAAAGTAGGCAATATAAAAATTATGAGTGCCAGCAGTCCTTTTTTTCTTCTCCCCTCTCTCCCCTCCCTTCTCTTTTCTCTCCCGTGTGGTTTCTAGGCTCATGGGAGTCCAAAAAACCCAGTTTCGGTGTCGTTCCGGTCAAAATGGGCAAATCTTCAGGAGCCATTTTTTCAAAAATCCAGGTAGATATTGCAAGCAAATGTTGCCAGATGGCGAAAAATGACCGAATTCTGGCTGATGAGCGGCCTTTTCAGCATTTCTTGGCCATCTTAGCCCATTTCATGCCAATATATAGCCGGATTTTTGAAAACGGTACCGCTCGGTTGAGGTGTCCGAGCGGTGTGTCGCGAGCACTTTTTTGTCGTTCAGAAACTATCTCCAAAGTAGGCAATATAAAAATTATGAGTGCCAGCAGTCCTTTTTTCTTCTCCCCTCTCTCCCCTCCCTTCTCTTTTCTCTCCCGTGTGGTTTCTAGGCTCATGGGAGTCCAAAAAACCCAGTTTCGGTGTCGTTCCGGTCAAAATGGGCAAATCTTCAGGAGCCACCTTTTCAAAAATCCAGGTAGATATTGCAAGCAAATGTTGCCAGATGGCGAAAAATGACCGAATTCTGGCTGATGAGCGGCCTTTTCAGCATTTCTTGGCCATCTTAGCCCATTTCATGCCAATAATTGCAAGCAAATGTTGCCAGATGGCGAAAAATGACCGAATTCTGGCTGATGAGCGGCCTTTTCAGCATTTCTTGGCCATCTTAGCCCATTTCATGCCAATATATAGCCGGATTTTTGAAAACGGTACCGCTCGGTTGAGGTGTCCGAGCGGTGTGTCGCGAGCACTTTTTTGTCGTTCAGAAACTATCTCCAAAGTAGGCAATATAAAAATTATGAGTGCCAGCAGTCCTTTTTTTCTTCTCCCCTCTCTCCCCTCCCTTCTCTTTTCTCTCCCGTGTGGTTTCTAGGCTCATGGGAGTCCAAAAAACCCAGTTTCGGTGTCGTTCCGGTCAAAATGGGCAAATCTTCAGGAGCCACCTTTTCAAAAATCCAGGTAGATATTGCAAGCAAATGTTGCCAGATGGCGAAAAATGACCGAATTCTGGCTGATGAGCGGCCTTTTCAGCATTTCTTGGCCATCTTAGCCCATTTCATGCCAATATATAGCCGGATTTTTGAAAACGGTACCGCTCGGTTGAGGTGTCCGAGCGGTGTGTCGCGAGCACTTTTTTGTCGTTCAGAAACTATCTCCAAAGTAGGCAATATAAAAATTATGAGTGCCAGCAGTCCTTTTTTTCTTCTCCCCTCTCTCCCCTCCCTTCTCTTTTCTCTCCCGTGTGGTTTCTAGGCTCATGGGAGTCCAAAAAACCCAGTTTCGGTGTCGTTCCGGTCAAAATGGGCAAATCTTCAGGAGCCACCTTTTCAAAAATCCAGGTAGATATTGCAAGCAAATGTTGCCAGATGGCGAAAAATGACCGAATTCTGGCTGATGAGCGGCCTTTTCAGCATTTCTTGGCCATCTTAGCCCATTTCATGCCAATATATAGCCGGATTTTTGAAAACGGTACCGCTCGGTTGAGGTGTCCGAGCGGTGTGTCGCGAGCACTTTTTTGTCGTTCAGAAACTATCTCCAAAGTAGGCAATATAAAAATTATGAGTGCCAGCAGTCCTTTTTTTCTTCTCCCCTCTCTCCCCTCCCTTCTCTTTTCTCTCCCGTGTGGTTTCTAGGCTCATGGGAGTCCAAAAAACCCAGTTTCGGTGTCGTTCCGGTCAAAATGGGCAAATCTTCAGGAGCCACCTTTTCAAAAATCCAGGTAGATATTGCAAGCAAATGTTGCCAGATGGCGAAAAATGACCGAATTCTGGCTGATGAGCGGCCTTTTCAGCATTTCTTGGCCATCTTAGCCCATTTCATGCCAATAATTATTGCAAGCAAATGTTGCCAGATGGCGAAAAATGACCGAATTCTGGCTGATGAGCGGCCTTTTCAGCATTTCTTGGCCATCTTAGCCCATTTCATGCCAATATATAGCCGGATTTTTGAAAACGGTACCGCTCGGTTGAGGTGTCCGAGCGGTGTGTCGCGAGCACTTTTTTGTCGTTCAGAAACTATCTCCAAAGTAGGCAATATAAAAATTATGAGTGCCAGCAGTCCTTTTTTCTTCTCCCCTCTCTCCCCTCCCTTCTCTTTTCTCTCCCGTGTGGTTTCTAGGCTCATGGGAGTCCAAAAAACCCAGTTTCGGTGTCGTTCCGGTCAAAATGGGCAAATCTTCAGGGGCCACCTTTTCAAAAATCCAGGTAGATATTGCAAGCAAATGTTGCCAGATGGCGAAAAATGACCGAATTCTGGCTGATGAGCGGCCTTTTCAGCATTTCTTGGCCATCTTAGCCCATTTCATGCCAATAATTATTGCAAGCAAATGTTGCCAGATGGCGAAAAATGACCGAATTCTGGCTGATGAGCGGCCTTTTCAGCATTTCTTGGCCATCTTAGCCCATTTCATGCCAATATATAGCCGGATTTTTGAAAACGGTACCGCTCGGTTGAGGTGTCCGAGCGGTGTGTCGCGAGCACTTTTTTGTCGTTCAGAAACTATCTCCAAAGTAGGCAATATAAAAATTATGAGTGCCAGCAGTCCTTTTTTCTTCTCCCCTCTCTCCCCTCCCTTCTCTTTTCTCTCCCGTGTGGTTTCTAGGCTCATGGGAGTCCAAAAAACCCAGTTTCGGTGTCGTTCCGGTCAAAATGGGCAAATCTTCAGGAGCCACCTTTTCAAAAATCCAGGTAGATATTGCAAGCAAATGTTGCCAGATGGCGAAAAATGACCGAATTCTGGCTGATGAGCGGCCTTTTCAGCATTTCTTGGCCATCTTAGCCCATTTCATGCCAATAATTGCAAGCAAATGTTGCCAGATGGCGAAAAATGACCGAATTCTGGCTGATGAGCGGCCTTTTCAGCATTTCTTGGCCATCTTAGCCCATTTCATGCCAATATATAGCCGGATTTTTGAAAACGGTACCGCTCGGTTGAGGTGTCCGAGCGGTGTGTCGCGAGCACTTTTTTGTCGTTCAGAAACTATCTCCAAAGTAGGCAATATAAAAATTATGAGTGCCAGCAGTCCTTTTTTTCTTCTCCCCTCTCTCCCCTCCCTTCTCTTTTCTCTCCCGTGTGGTTTCTAGGCTCATGGGAGTCCAAAAAACCCAGTTTCGGTGTCGTTCCGGTCAAAATGGGCAAATCTTCAGGAGCCACCTTTTCAAAAATCCAGGTAGATATTGCAAGCAAATGTTGCCAGATGGCGAAAAATGACCGAATTCTGGCTGATGAGCGGCCTTTTCAGCATTTCTTGGCCATCTTAGCCCATTTCATGCCAATAATTATTGCAAGCAAATGTTGCCAGATGGCGAAAAATGACCGAATTCTGGCTGATGAGCGGCCTTTTCAGCATTTCTTGGCCATCTTAGCCCATTTCATGCCAATATATAGCCGGATTTTTGAAAACGGTACCGCTCGGTTGAGGTGTCCGAGCGGTGTGTCGCGAGCACTTTTTTGTCGTTCAGAAACTATCTCCAAAGTAGGCAATATAAAAATTATGAGTGCCAGCAGTCCTTTTTTTCTTCTCCCCTCTCTCCCCTCCCTTCTCTTTTCTCTCCCGTGTGGTTTCTAGGCTCATGGGAGTCCAAAAAACCCAGTTTCGGTGTCGTTCCGGTCAAAATGGGCAAATCTTCAGGAGCCACCTTTTCAAAAATCCAGGTAGATATTGCAAGCAAATGTTGCCAGATGGCGAAAAATGACCGAATTCTGGCTGATGAGCGGCCTTTTCAGCATTTCTTGGCCATCTTAGCCCATTTCATGCCAATAATTATTGCAAGCAAATGTTGCCAGATGGCGAAAAATGACCGAATTCTGGCTGATGAGCGGCCTTTTCAGCATTTCTTGGCCATCTTAGCCCATTTCATGCCAATATATAGCCGGATTTTTGAAAACGGTACCGCTCGGTTGAGGTGTCCGAGCGGTGTGTCGCGAGCACTTTTTTGTCGTTCAGAAACTATCTCCAAAGTAGGCAATATAAAAATTATGAGTGCCAGCAGTCCTTTTTTCTTCTCCCCTCTCTCCCCTCCCTTCTCTTTTCTCTCCCGTGTGGTTTCTAGGCTCATGGGAGTCCAAAAAACCCAGTTTCGGTGTCGTTCCGGTCAAAATGGGCAAATCTTCAGGGGCCACCTTTTCAAAAATCCAGGTAGATATTGCAAGCAAATGTTGCCAGATGGCGAAAAATGACCGAATTCTGGCTCATGAGCGGCCTTTTCAGCATTTCTTGGCCATCTTAGCCCATTTCATGCCAATAATTATTGCAAGCAAATGTTGCCAGATGGCGAAAAATGACCGAATTCTGGCTGATGAGCGGCCTTTTCAGCATTTCTTGGCCATCTTAGCCCATTTCATGCCAATATATAGCCGGATTTTTGAAAACGGTACCGCTCGGTTGAGGTGTCCGAGCGGTGTGTCGCGAGCACTTTTTTGTCGTTCAGAAACTATCTCCAAAGTAGGCAATATAAAAATTATGAGTGCCAGCAGTCCTTTTTTCTTCTCCCCTCTCTCCCCTCCCTTCTCTTTTCTCTCCCGTGTGGTTTCTAGGCTCATGGGAGTCCAAAAAACCCAGTTTCGGTGTCGTTCCGGTCAAAATGGGCAAATCTTCAGGAGCCACCTTTTCAAAAATCCAGGTAGATATTGCAAGCAAATGTTGCCAGATGGCGAAAAATGACCGAATTCTGGCTGATGAGCGGCCTTTTCAGCATTTCTTGGCCATCTTAGCCCATTTCATGCCAATAATTGCAAGCAAATGTTGCCAGATGGCGAAAAATGACCGAATTCTGGCTGATGAGCGGCCTTTTCAGCATTTCTTGGCCATCTTAGCCCATTTCATGCCAATATATAGCCGGATTTTTGAAAACGGTACCGCTCGGTTGAGGTGTCCGAGCGGTGTGTCGCGAGCACTTTTTTGTCGTTCAGAAACTATCTCCAAAGTAGGCAATATAAAAATTATGAGTGCCAGCAGTCCTTTTTTTCTTCTCCCCTCTCTCCCCTCCCTTCTCTTTTCTCTCCCGTGTGGTTTCTAGGCTCATGGGAGTCCAAAAAACCCAGTTTCGGTGTCGTTCCGGTCAAAATGGGCAAATCTTCAGGAGCCACCTTTTCAAAAATCCAGGTAGATATTGCAAGCAAATGTTGCCAGATGGCGAAAAATGACCGAATTCTGGCTGATGAGCGGCCTTTTCAGCATTTCTTGGCCATCTTAGCCCATTTCATGCCAATAATTATTGCAAGCAAATGTTGCCAGATGGCGAAAAATGACCGAATTCTGGCTGATGAGCGGCCTTTTCAGCATTTCTTGGCCATCTTAGCCCATTTCATGCCAATATATAGCCGGATTTTTGAAAACGGTACCGCTCGGTTGAGGTGTCCGAGCGGTGTGTCGCGAGCACTTTTTTGTCGTTCAGAAACTATCTCCAAAGTAGGCAATATAAAAATTATGAGTGCCAGCAGTCCTTTTTTTCTTCTCCCCTCTCTCCCCTCCCTTCTCTTTTCTCTCCCGTGTGGTTTCTAGGCTCATGGGAGTCCAAAAAACCCAGTTTCGGTGTCGTTCCGGTCAAAATGGGCAAATCTTCAGGAGCCACCTTTTCAAAAATCCAGGTAGATATTGCAAGCAAATGTTGCCAGATGGCGAAAAATGACCGAATTCTGGCTGATGAGCGGCCTTTTCAGCATTTCTTGGCCATCTTAGCCCATTTCATGCCAATATATAGCCGGATTTTTGAAAACGGTACCGCTCGGTTGAGGTGTCCGAGCGGTGTGTCGCGAGCACTTTTTTGTCGTTCAGAAACTATCTCCAAAGTAGGCAATATAAAAATTATGAGTGCCAGCAGTCCTTTTTTTCTTCTCCCCTCTCTCCCCTCCCTTCTCTTTTCTCTCCCGTGTGGTTTCTAGGCTCATGGGAGTCCAAAAAACCCAGTTTCGGTGTCGTTCCGGTCAAAATGGGCAAATCTTCAGGAGCCACCTTTTCAAAAATCCAGGTAGATATTGCAAGCAAATGTTGCCAGATGGCGAAAAATGACCGAATTCTGGCTGATGAGCGGCCTTTTCAGCATTTCTTGGCCATCTTAGCCCATTTCATGCCAATAATTATTGCAAGCAAATGTTGCCAGATGGCGAAAAATGACCGAATTCTGGCTGATGAGCGGCCTTTTCAGCATTTCTTGGCCATCTTAGCCCATTTCATGCCAATATATAGCCGGATTTTTGAAAACGGTACCGCTCGGTTGAGGTGTCCGAGCGGTGTGTCGCGAGCACTTTTTTGTCGTTCAGAAACTATCTCCAAAGTAGGCAATATAAAAATTATGAGTGCCAGCAGTCCTTTTTTTCTTCTCCCCTCTCTCCCCTCCCTTCTCTTTTCTCTCCCGTGTGGTTTCTAGGCTCATGGGAGTCCAAAAAACCCAGTTTCGGTGTCGTTCCGGTCAAAATGGGCAAATCTTCAGGAGCCACCTTTTCAAAAATCCAGGTAGATATTGCAAGCAAATGTTGCCAGATGGCGAAAAATGACCGAATTCTGGCTGATGAGCGGCCTTTTCAGCATTTCTTGGCCATCTTAGCCCATTTCATGCCAATATATAGCCGGATTTTTGAAAACGGTACCGCTCGGTTGAGGTGTCCGAGCGGTGTGTCGCGAGCACTTTTTTGTCGTTCAGAAACTATCTCCAAAGTAGGCAATATAAAAATTATGAGTGCCAGCAGTCCTTTTTTTCTTCTCCCCTCTCTCCCCTCCCTTCTCTTTTCTCTCCCGTGTGGTTTCTAGGCTCATGGGAGTCCAAAAAACCCAGTTTCGGTGTCGTTCCGGTCAAAATGGGCAAATCTTCAGGAGCCACCTTTTCAAAAATCCAGGTAGATATTGCAAGCAAATGTTGCCAGATGGCGAAAAATGACCGAATTCTGGCTGATGAGCGGCCTTTTCAGCATTTCTTGGCCATCTTAGCCCATTTCATGCCAATATATAGCCGGATTTTTGAAAACGGTACCGCTCGGTTGAGGTGTCCGAGCGGTGTGTCGCGAGCACTTTTTTGTCGTTCAGAAACTATCTCCAAAGTAGGCAATATAAAAATTATGAGTGCCAGCAGTCCTTTTTTTCTTCTCCCCTCTCTCCCCTCCCTTCTCTTTTCTCTCCCGTGTGGTTTCTAGGCTCATGGGAGTCCAAAAAACCCAGTTTCGGTGTCGTTCCGGTCAAAATGGGCAAATCTTCAGGAGCCACCTTTTCAAAAATCCAGGTAGATATTGCAAGCAAATGTTGCCAGATGGCGAAAAATGACCGAATTCTGGCTGATGAGCGGCCTTTTCAGCATTTCTTGGCCATCTTAGCCCATTTCATGCCAATATATAGCCGGATTTTTGAAAACGGTACCGCTCGGTTGAGGTGTCCGAGCGGTGTGTCGCGAGCACTTTTTTGTCGTTCAGAAACTATCTCCAAAGTAGGCAATATAAAAATTATGAGTGCCAGCAGTCCTTTTTTTCTTCTCCCCTCTCTCCCCTCCCTTCTCTTTTCTCTCCCGTGTGGTTTCTAGGCTCATGGGAGTCCAAAAAACCCAGTTTCGGTGTCGTTCCGGTCAAAATGGGCAAATCTTCAGGAGCCACCTTTTCAAAAATCCAGGTAGATATTGCAAGCAAATGTTGCCAGATGGCGAAAAATGACCGAATTCTGGCTGATGAGCGGCCTTTTCAGCATTTCTTGGCCATCTTAGCCCATTTCATGCCAATATATAGCCGGATTTTTGAAAACGGTACCGCTCGGTTGAGGTGTCCGAGCGGTGTGTCGCGAGCACTTTTTTGTCGTTCAGAAACTATCTCCAAAGTAGGCAATATAAAAATTATGAGTGCCAGCAGTCCTTTTTTTCTTCTCCCCTCTCTCCCCTCCCTTCTCTTTTCTCTCCCGTGTGGTTTCTAGGCTCATGGGAGTCCAAAAAACCCAGTTTCGGTGTCGTTCCGGTCAAAATGGGCAAATCTTCAGGAGCCACCTTTTCAAAAATCCAGGTAGATATTGCAAGCAAATGTTGCCAGATGGCGAAAAATGACCGAATTCTGGCTGATGAGCGGCCTTTTCAGCATTTCTTGGCCATCTTAGCCCATTTCATGCCAATATATAGCCGGATTTTTGAAAACGGTACCGCTCGGTTGAGGTGTCCGAGCGGTGTGTCGCGAGCACTTTTTTGTCGTTCAGAAACTATCTCCAAAGTAGGCAATATAAAAATTATGAGTGCCAGCAGTCCTTTTTTTCTTCTCCCCTCTCTCCCCTCCCTTCTCTTTTCTCTCCCGTGTGGTTTCTAGGCTCATGGGAGTCCAAAAAACCCAGTTTCGGTGTCGTTCCGGTCAAAATGGGCAAATCTTCAGGAGCCACCTTTTCAAAAATCCAGGTAGATATTGCAAGCAAATGTTGCCAGATGGCGAAAAATGACCGAATTCTGGCTGATGAGCGGCCTTTTCAGCATTTCTTGGCCATCTTAGCCCATTTCATGCCAATAATTATTGCAAGCAAATGTTGCCAGATGGCGAAAAATGACCGAATTCTGGCTGATGAGCGGCCTTTTCAGCATTTCTTGGCCATCTTAGCCCATTTCATGCCAATATATAGCCGGATTTTTGAAAACGGTACCGCTCGGTTGAGGTGTCCGAGCGGTGTGTCGCGAGCACTTTTTTGTCGTTCAGAAACTATCTCCAAAGTAGGCAATATAAAAATTATGAGTGCCAGCAGTCCTTTTTTCTTCTCCCCTCTCTCCCCTCCCTTCTCTTTTCTCTCCCGTGTGGTTTCTAGGCTCATGGGAGTCCAAAAAACCCAGTTTCGGTGTCGTTCCGGTCAAAATGGGCAAATCTTCAGGGGCCACCTTTTCAAAAATCCAGGTAGATATTGCAAGCAAATGTTGCCAGATGGCGAAAAATGACCGAATTCTGGCTGATGAGCGGCCTTTTCAGCATTTCTTGGCCATCTTAGCCCATTTCATGCCAATAATTATTGCAAGCAAATGTTGCCAGATGGCGAAAAATGACCGAATTCTGGCTGATGAGCGGCCTTTTCAGCATTTCTTGGCCATCTTAGCCCATTTCATGCCAATATATAGCCGGATTTTTGAAAACGGTACCGCTCGGTTGAGGTGTCCGAGCGGTGTGTCGCGAGCACTTTTTTGTCGTTCAGAAACTATCTCCAAAGTAGGCAATATAAAAATTATGAGTGCCAGCAGTCCTTTTTTCTTCTCCCCTCTCTCCCCTCCCTTCTCTTTTCTCTCCCGTGTGGTTTCTAGGCTCATGGGAGTCCAAAAAACCCAGTTTCGGTGTCGTTCCGGTCAAAATGGGCAAATCTTCAGGAGCCACCTTTTCAAAAATCCAGGTAGATATTGCAAGCAAATGTTGCCAGATGGCGAAAAATGACCGAATTCTGGCTGATGAGCGGCCTTTTCAGCATTTCTTGGCCATCTTAGCCCATTTCATGCCAATAATTGCAAGCAAATGTTGCCAGATGGCGAAAAATGACCGAATTCTGGCTGATGAGCGGCCTTTTCAGCATTTCTTGGCCATCTTAGCCCATTTCATGCCAATATATAGCCGGATTTTTGAAAACGGTACCGCTCGGTTGAGGTGTCCGAGCGGTGTGTCGCGAGCACTTTTTTGTCGTTCAGAAACTATCTCCAAAGTAGGCAATATAAAAATTATGAGTGCCAGCAGTCCTTTTTTTCTTCTCCCCTCTCTCCCCTCCCTTCTCTTTTCTCTCCCGTGTGGTTTCTAGGCTCATGGGAGTCCAAAAAACCCAGTTTCGGTGTCGTTCCGGTCAAAATGGGCAAATCTTCAGGAGCCACCTTTTCAAAAATCCAGGTAGATATTGCAAGCAAATGTTGCCAGATGGCGAAAAATGACCGAATTCTGGCTGATGAGCGGCCTTTTCAGCATTTCTTGGCCATCTTAGCCCATTTCATGCCAATAATTATTGCAAGCAAATGTTGCCAGATGGCGAAAAATGACCGAATTCTGGCTGATGAGCGGCCTTTTCAGCATTTCTTGGCCATCTTAGCCCATTTCATGCCAATATATAGCCGGATTTTTGAAAACGGTACCGCTCGGTTGAGGTGTCCGAGCGGTGTGTCGCGAGCACTTTTTTGTCGTTCAGAAACTATCTCCAAAGTAGGCAATATAAAAATTATGAGTGCCAGCAGTCCTTTTTTTCTTCTCCCCTCTCTCCCCTCCCTTCTCTTTTCTCTCCCGTGTGGTTTCTAGGCTCATGGGAGTCCAAAAAACCCAGTTTCGGTGTCGTTCCGGTCAAAATGGGCAAATCTTCAGGAGCCACCTTTTCAAAAATCCAGGTAGATATTGCAAGCAAATGTTGCCAGATGGCGAAAAATGACCGAATTCTGGCTGATGAGCGGCCTTTTCAGCATTTCTTGGCCATCTTAGCCCATTTCATGCCAATAATTATTGCAAGCAAATGTTGCCAGATGGCGAAAAATGACCGAATTCTGGCTGATGAGCGGCCTTTTCAGCATTTCTTGGCCATCTTAGCCCATTTCATGCCAATATATAGCCGGATTTTTGAAAACGGTACCGCTCGGTTGAGGTGTCCGAGCGGTGTGTCGCGAGCACTTTTTTGTCGTTCAGAAACTATCTCCAAAGTAGGCAATATAAAAATTATGAGTGCCAGCAGTCCTTTTTTTCTTCTCCCCTCTCTCCCCTCCCTTCTCTTTTCTCTCCCGTGTGGTTTCTAGGCTCATGGGAGTCCAAAAAACCCAGTTTCGGTGTCGTTCCGGTCAAAATGGGCAAATCTTCAGGAGCCACCTTTTCAAAAATCCAGGTAGATATTGCAAGCAAATGTTGCCAGATGGCGAAAAATGACCGAATTCTGGCTGATGAGCGGCCTTTTCAGCATTTCTTGGCCATCTTAGCCCATTTCATGCCAATAATTATTGCAAGCAAATGTTGCCAGATGGCGAAAAATGACCGAATTCTGGCTGATGAGCGGCCTTTTCAGCATTTCTTGGCCATCTTAGCCCATTTCATGCCAATATATAGCCGGATTTTTGAAAACGGTACCGCTCGGTTGAGGTGTCCGAGCGGTGTGTCGCGAGCACTTTTTTGTCGTTCAGAAACTATCTCCAAAGTAGGCAATATAAAAATTATGAGTGCCAGCAGTCCTTTTTTTCTTCTCCCCTCTCTCCCCTCCCTTCTCTTTTCTCTCCCGTGTGGTTTCTAGGCTCATGGGAGTCCAAAAAACCCAGTTTCGGTGTCGTTCCGGTCAAAATGGGCAAATCTTCAGGAGCCACCTTTTCAAAAATCCAGGTAGATATTGCAAGCAAATGTTGCCAGATGGCGAAAACTGACCGAATTCTGGCTGATGAGCGGCCTTTTCAGCATTTCTTGGCCATCTTAGCCCATTTCATGCCAATAATTATTGCAAGCAAATGTTGCCAGATGGCGAAAAATGACCGAATTCTGGCTGATGAGCGGCCTTTTCAGCATTTCTTGGCCATCTTAGCCCATTTCATGCCAATATATAGCCGGATTTTTGAAAACGGTACCGCTCGGTTGAGGTGTCCGAGCGGTGTGTCGCGAGCACTTTTTTGTCGTTCAGAAACTATCTCCAAAGTAGGCAATATAAAAATTATGAGTGCCAGCAGTCCTTTTTTTCTTCTCCCCTCTCTCCCCTCCCTTCTCTTTTCTCTCCCGTGTGGTTTCTAGGCTCATGGGAGTCCAAAAAACCCAGTTTCGGTGTCGTTCCGGTCAAAATGGGCAAATCTTCAGGAGCCACCTTTTCAAAAATCCAGGTAGATATTGCAAGCAAATGTTGCCAGATGGCGAAAAATGACCGAATTCTGGCTGATGAGCGGCCTTTTCAGCATTTCTTGGCCATCTTAGCCCATTTCATGCCAATATATAGCCGGATTTTTGAAAACGGTACCGCTCGGTTGAGGTGTCCGAGCGGTGTGTCGCGAGCACTTTTTTGTCGTTCAGAAACTATCTCCAAAGTAGGCAATATAAAAATTATGAGTGCCAGCAGTCCTTTTTTTCTTCTCCCCTCTCTCCCCTCCCTTCTCTTTTCTCTCCCGTGTGGTTTCTAGGCTCATGGGAGTCCAAAAAACCCAGTTTCGGTGTCGTTCCGGTCAAAATGGGCAAATCTTCAGGAGCCACCTTTTCAAAAATCCAGGTAGATATTGCAAGCAAATGTTGCCAGATGGCGAAAAATGACCGAATTCTGGCTGATGAGCGGCCTTTTCAGCATTTCTTGGCCATCTTAGCCCATTTCATGCCAATATATAGCCGGATTTTTGAAAACGGTACCGCTCGGTTGAGGTGTCCGAGCGGTGTGTCGCGAGCACTTTTTTGTCGTTCAGAAACTATCTCCAAAGTAGGCAATATAAAAATTATGAGTGCCAGCAGTCCTTTTTTTCTTCTCCCCTCTCTCCCCTCCCTTCTCTTTTCTCTCCCGTGTGGTTTCTAGGCTCATGGGAGTCCAAAAAACCCAGTTTCGGTGTCGTTCCGGTCAAAATGGGCAAATCTTCAGGAGCCACCTTTTCAAAAATCCAGGTAGATATTGCAAGCAAATGTTGCCAGATGGCGAAAAATGACCGAATTCTGGCTGATGAGCGGCCTTTTCAGCATTTCTTGGCCATCTTAGCCCATTTCATGCCAATAATTATTGCAAGCAAATGTTGCCAGATGGCGAAAAATGACCGAATTCTGGCTGATGAGCGGCCTTTTCAGCATTTCTTGGCCATCTTAGCCCATTTCATGCCAATATATAGCCGGATTTTTGAAAACGGTACCGCTCGGTTGAGGTGTCCGAGCGGTGTGTCGCGAGCACTTTTTTGTCGTTCAGAAACTATCTCCAAAGTAGGCAATATAAAAATTATGAGTGCCAGCAGTCCTTTTTTCTTCTCCCCTCTCTCCCCTCCCTTCTCTTTTCTCTCCCGTGTGGTTTCTAGGCTCATGGGAGTCCAAAAAACCCAGTTTCGGTGTCGTTCCGGTCAAAATGGGCAAATCTTCAGGAGCCACCTTTTCAAAAATCCAGGTAGATATTGCAAGCAAATGTTGCCAGATGGCGAAAAATGACCGAATTCTGGCTGATGAGCGGCCTTTTCAGCATTTCTTGGCCATCTTAGCCCATTTCATGCCAATATATAGCCGGATTTTTGAAAACGGTACCGCTCGGTTGAGGTGTCCGAGCGGTGTGTCGCGAGCACTTTTTTGTCGTTCAGAAACTATCTCCAAAGTAGGCAATATAAAAATTATGAGTGCCAGCAGTCCTTTTTTTCTTCTCCCCTCTCTCCCCTCCCTTCTCTTTTCTCTCCCGTGTGGTTTCTAGGCTCATGGGAGTCCAAAAAACCCAGTTTCGGTGTCGTTCCGGTCAAAATGGGCAAATCTTCAGGAGCCACCTTTTCAAAAATCCAGGTAGATATTGCAAGCAAATGTTGCCAGATGGCGAAAAATGACCGAATTCTGGCTGATGAGCGGCCTTTTCAGCATTTCTTGGCCATCTTAGCCCATTTCATGCCAATAATTATTGCAAGCAAATGTTGCCAGATGGCGAAAAATGACCGAATTCTGGCTGATGAGCGGCCTTTTCAGCATTTCTTGGCCATCTTAGCCCATTTCATGCCAATATATAGCCGGATTTTTGAAAACGGTACCGCTCGGTTGAGGTGTCCGAGCGGTGTGTCGCGAGCACTTTTTTGTCGTTCAGAAACTATCTCCAAAGTAGGCAATATAAAAATTATGAGTGCCAGCAGTCCTTTTTTCTTCTCCCCTCTCTCCCCTCCCTTCTCTTTTCTCTCCCGTGTGGTTTCTAGGCTCATGGGAGTCCAAAAAACCCAGTTTCGGTGTCGTTCCGGTCAAAATGGGCAAATCTTCAGGGGCCACCTTTTCAAAAATCCAGGTAGATATTGCAAGCAAATGTTGCCAGATGGCGAAAAATGACCGAATTCTGGCTGATGAGCGGCCTTTTCAGCATTTCTTGGCCATCTTAGCCCATTTCATGCCAATAATTATTGCAAGCAAATGTTGCCAGATGGCGAAAAATGACCGAATTCTGGCTGATGAGCGGCCTTTTCAGCATTTCTTGGCCATCTTAGCCCATTTCATGCCAATATATAGCCGGATTTTTGAAAACGGTACCGCTCGGTTGAGGTGTCCGAGCGGTGTGTCGCGAGCACTTTTTTGTCGTTCAGAAACTATCTCCAAAGTAGGCAATATAAAAATTATGAGTGCCAGCAGTCCTTTTTTCTTCTCCCCTCTCTCCCCTCCCTTCTCTTTTCTCTCCCGTGTGGTTTCTAGGCTCATGGGAGTCCAAAAAACCCAGTTTCGGTGTCGTTCCGGTCAAAATGGGCAAATCTTCAGGAGCCACCTTTTCAAAAATCCAGGTAGATATTGCAAGCAAATGTTGCCAGATGGCGAAAAATGACCGAATTCTGGCTGATGAGCGGCCTTTTCAGCATTTCTTGGCCATCTTAGCCCATTTCATGCCAATATATAGCCGGATTTTTGAAAACGGTACCGCTCGGTTGAGGTGTCCGAGCGGTGTGTCGCGAGCACTTTTTTGTCGTTCAGAAACTATCTCCAAAGTAGGCAATATAAAAATTATGAGTGCCAGCAGTCCTTTTTTTCTTCTCCCCTCTCTCCCCTCCCTTCTCTTTTCTCTCCCGTGTGGTTTCTAGGCTCATGGGAGTCCAAAAAACCCAGTTTCGGTGTCGTTCCGGTCAAAATGGGCAAATCTTCAGGAGCCACCTTTTCAAAAATCCAGGTAGATATTGCAAGCAAATGTTGCCAGATGGCGAAAAATGACCGAATTCTGGCTGATGAGCGGCCTTTTCAGCATTTCTTGGCCATCTTAGCCCATTTCATGCCAATATATAGCCGGATTTTTGAAAACGGTACCGCTCGGTTGAGGTGTCCGAGCGGTGTGTCGCGAGCACTTTTTTGTCGTTCAGAAACTATCTCCAAAGTAGGCAATATAAAAATTATGAGTGCCAGCAGTCCTTTTTTTCTTCTCCCCTCTCTCCCCTCCCTTCTCTTTTCTCTCCCGTGTGGTTTCTAGGCTCATGGGAGTCCAAAAAACCCAGTTTCGGTGTCGTTCCGGTCAAAATGGGCAAATCTTCAGGAGCCACCTTTTCAAAAATCCAGGTAGATATTGCAAGCAAATGTTGCCAGATGGCGAAAAATGACCGAATTCTGGCTGATGAGCGGCCTTTTCAGCATTTCTTGGCCATCTTAGCCCATTTCATGCCAATAATTATTGCAAGCAAATGTTGCCAGATGGCGAAAAATGACCGAATTCTGGCTGATGAGCGGCCTTTTCAGCATTTCTTGGCCATCTTAGCCCATTTCATGCCAATATATAGCCGGATTTTTGAAAACGGTACCGCTCGGTTGAGGTGTCCGAGCGGTGTGTCGCGAGCACTTTTTTGTCGTTCAGAAACTATCTCCAAAGTAGGCAATATAAAAATTATGAGTGCCAGCAGTCCTTTTTTCTTCTCCCCTCTCTCCCCTCCCTTCTCTTTTCTCTCCCGTGTGGTTTCTAGGCTCATGGGAGTCCAAAAAACCCAGTTTCGGTGTCGTTCCGGTCAAAATGGGCAAATCTTCAGGGGCCACCTTTTCAAAAATCCAGGTAGATATTGCAAGCAAATGTTGCCAGATGGCGAAAAATGACCGAATTCTGGCTGATGAGCGGCCTTTTCAGCATTTCTTGGCCATCTTAGCCCATTTCATGCCAATAATTATTGCAAGCAAATGTTGCCAGATGGCGAAAAATGACCGAATTCTGGCTGATGAGCGGCCTTTTCAGCATTTCTTGGCCATCTTAGCCCATTTCATGCCAATATATAGCCGGATTTTTGAAAACGGTACCGCTCGGTTGAGGTGTCCGAGCGGTGTGTCGCGAGCACTTTTTTGTCGTTCAGAAACTATCTCCAAAGTAGGCAATATAAAAATTATGAGTGCCAGCAGTCCTTTTTTCTTCTCCCCTCTCTCCCCTCCCTTCTCTTTTCTCTCCCGTGTGGTTTCTAGGCTCATGGGAGTCCAAAAAACCCAGTTTCGGTGTCGTTCCGGTCAAAATGGGCAAATCTTCAGGAGCCACCTTTTCAAAAATCCAGGTAGATATTGCAAGCAAATGTTGCCAGATGGCGAAAAATGACCGAATTCTGGCTGATGAGCGGCCTTTTCAGCATTTCTTGGCCATCTTAGCCCATTTCATGCCAATAATTGCAAGCAAATGTTGCCAGATGGCGAAAAATGACCGAATTCTGGCTGATGAGCGGCCTTTTCAGCATTTCTTGGCCATCTTAGCCCATTTCATGCCAATATATAGCCGGATTTTTGAAAACGGTACCGCTCGGTTGAGGTGTCCGAGCGGTGTGTCGCGAGCACTTTTTTGTCGTTCAGAAACTATCTCCAAAGTAGGCAATATAAAAATTATGAGTGCCAGCAGTCCTTTTTTTCTTCTCCCCTCTCTCCCCTCCCTTCTCTTTTCTCTCCCGTGTGGTTTCTAGGCTCATGGGAGTCCAAAAAACCCAGTTTCGGTGTCGTTCCGGTCAAAATGGGCAAATCTTCAGGAGCCACCTTTTCAAAAATCCAGGTAGATATTGCAAGCAAATGTTGCCAGATGGCGAAAAATGACCGAATTCTGGCTGATGAGCGGCCTTTTCAGCATTTCTTGGCCATCTTAGCCCATTTCATGCCAATAATTATTGCAAGCAAATGTTGCCAGATGGCGAAAAATGACCGAATTCTGGCTGATGAGCGGCCTTTTCAGCATTTCTTGGCCATCTTAGCCCATTTCATGCCAATATATAGCCGGATTTTTGAAAACGGTACCGCTCGGTTGAGGTGTCCGAGCGGTGTGTCGCGAGCACTTTTTTGTCGTTCAGAAACTATCTCCAAAGTAGGCAATATAAAAATTATGAGTGCCAGCAGTCCTTTTTTTCTTCTCCCCTCTCTCCCCTCCCTTCTCTTTTCTCTCCCGTGTGGTTTCTAGGCTCATGGGAGTCCAAAAAACCCAGTTTCGGTGTCGTTCCGGTCAAAATGGGCAAATCTTCAGGAGCCACCTTTTCAAAAATCCAGGTAGATATTGCAAGCAAATGTTGCCAGATGGCGAAAACTGACCGAATTCTGGCTGATGAGCGGCCTTTTCAGCATTTCTTGGCCATCTTAGCCCATTTCATGCCAATAATTATTGCAAGCAAATGTTGCCAGATGGCGAAAAATGACCGAATTCTGGCTGATGAGCGGCCTTTTCAGCATTTCTTGGCCATCTTAGCCCATTTCATGCCAATATATAGCCGGATTTTTGAAAACGGTACCGCTCGGTTGAGGTGTCCGAGCGGTGTGTCGCGAGCACTTTTTTGTCGTTCAGAAACTATCTCCAAAGTAGGCAATATAAAAATTATGAGTGCCAGCAGTCCTTTTTTTCTTCTCCCCTCTCTCCCCTCCCTTCTCTTTTCTCTCCCGTGTGGTTTCTAGGCTCATGGGAGTCCAAAAAACCCAGTTTCGGTGTCGTTCCGGTCAAAATGGGCAAATCTTCAGGAGCCACCTTTTCAAAAATCCAGGTAGATATTGCAAGCAAATGTTGCCAGATGGCGAAAAATGACCGAATTCTGGCTGATGAGCGGCCTTTTCAGCATTTCTTGGCCATCTTAGCCCATTTCATGCCAATATATAGCCGGATTTTTGAAAACGGTACCGCTCGGTTGAGGTGTCCGAGCGGTGTGTCGCGAGCACTTTTTTGTCGTTCAGAAACTATCTCCAAAGTAGGCAATATAAAAATTATGAGTGCCAGCAGTCCTTTTTTTCTTCTCCCCTCTCTCCCCTCCCTTCTCTTTTCTCTCCCGTGTGGTTTCTAGGCTCATGGGAGTCCAAAAAACCCAGTTTCGGTGTCGTTCCGGTCAAAATGGGCAAATCTTCAGGAGCCACCTTTTCAAAAATCCAGGTAGATATTGCAAGCAAATGTTGCCAGATGGCGAAAAATGACCGAATTCTGGCTGATGAGCGGCCTTTTCAGCATTTCTTGGCCATCTTAGCCCATTTCATGCCAATATATAGCCGGATTTTTGAAAACGGTACCGCTCGGTTGAGGTGTCCGAGCGGTGTGTCGCGAGCACTTTTTTGTCGTTCAGAAACTATCTCCAAAGTAGGCAATATAAAAATTATGAGTGCCAGCAGTCCTTTTTTTCTTCTCCCCTCTCTCCCCTCCCTTCTCTTTTCTCTCCCGTGTGGTTTCTAGGCTCATGGGAGTCCAAAAAACCCAGTTTCGGTGTCGTTCCGGTCAAAATGGGCAAATCTTCAGGAGCCACCTTTTCAAAAATCCAGGTAGATATTGCAAGCAAATGTTGCCAGATGGCGAAAAATGACCGAATTCTGGCTGATGAGCGGCCTTTTCAGCATTTCTTGGCCATCTTAGCCCATTTCATGCCAATAATTATTGCAAGCAAATGTTGCCAGATGGCGAAAAATGACCGAATTCTGGCTGATGAGCGGCCTTTTCAGCATTTCTTGGCCATCTTAGCCCATTTCATGCCAATATATAGCCGGATTTTTGAAAACGGTACCGCTCGGTTGAGGTGTCCGAGCGGTGTGTCGCGAGCACTTTTTTGTCGTTCAGAAACTATCTCCAAAGTAGGCAATATAAAAATTATGAGTGCCAGCAGTCCTTTTTTTCTTCTCCCCTCTCTCCCCTCCCTTCTCTTTTCTCTCCCGTGTGGTTTCTAGGCTCATGGGAGTCCAAAAAACCCAGTTTCGGTGTCGTTCCGGTCAAAATGGGCAAATCTTCAGGAGCCACCTTTTCAAAAATCCAGGTAGATATTGCAAGCAAATGTTGCCAGATGGCGAAAAATGACCGAATTCTGGCTGATGAGCGGCCTTTTCAGCATTTCTTGGCCATCTTAGCCCATTTCATGCCAATAATTATTGCAAGCAAATGTTGCCAGATGGCGAAAAATGACCGAATTCTGGCTGATGAGCGGCCTTTTCAGCATTTCTTGGCCATCTTAGCCCATTTCATGCCAATATATAGCCGGATTTTTGAAAACGGTACCGCTCGGTTGAGGTGTCCGAGCGGTGTGTCGCGAGCACTTTTTTGTCGTTCAGAAACTATCTCCAAAGTAGGCAATATAAAAATTATGAGTGCCAGCAGTCCTTTTTTTCTTCTCCCCTCTCTCCCCTCCCTTCTCTTTTCTCTCCCGTGTGGTTTCTAGGCTCATGGGAGTCCAAAAAACCCAGTTTCGGTGTCGTTCCGGTCAAAATGGGCAAATCTTCAGGAGCCACCTTTTCAAAAATCCAGGTAGATATTGCAAGCAAATGTTGCCAGATGGCGAAAAATGACCGAATTCTGGCTGATGAGCGGCCTTTTCAGCATTTCTTGGCCATCTTAGCCCATTTCATGCCAATATATAGCCGGATTTTTGAAAACGGTACCGCTCGGTTGAGGTGTCCGAGCGGTGTGTCGCGAGCACTTTTTTGTCGTTCAGAAACTATCTCCAAAGTAGGCAATATAAAAATTATGAGTGCCAGCAGTCCTTTTTTTCTTCTCCCCTCTCTCCCCTCCCTTCTCTTTTCTCTCCCGTGTGGTTTCTAGGCTCATGGGAGTCCAAAAAACCCAGTTTCGGTGTCGTTCCGGTCAAAATGGGCAAATCTTCAGGAGCCACCTTTTCAAAAATCCAGGTAGATATTGCAAGCAAATGTTGCCAGATGGCGAAAAATGACCGAATTCTGGCTGATGAGCGGCCTTTTCAGCATTTCTTGGCCATCTTAGCCCATTTCATGCCAATATATAGCCGGATTTTTGAAAACGGTACCGCTCGGTTGAGGTGTCCGAGCGGTGTGTCGCGAGCACTTTTTTGTCGTTCAGAAACTATCTCCAAAGTAGGCAATATAAAAATTATGAGTGCCAGCAGTCCTTTTTTTCTTCTCCCCTCTCTCCCCTCCCTTCTCTTTTCTCTCCCGTGTGGTTTCTAGGCTCATGGGAGTCCAAAAAACCCAGTTTCGGTGTCGTTCCGGTCAAAATGGGCAAATCTTCAGGAGCCACCTTTTCAAAAATCCAGGTAGATATTGCAAGCAAATGTTGCCAGATGGCGAAAAATGACCGAATTCTGGCTGATGAGCGGCCTTTTCAGCATTTCTTGGCCATCTTAGCCCATTTCATGCCAATATATAGCCGGATTTTTGAAAACGGTACCGCTCGGTTGAGGTGTCCGAGCGGTGTGTCGCGAGCACTTTTTTGTCGTTCAGAAACTATCTCCAAAGTAGGCAATATAAAAATTATGAGTGCCAGCAGTCCTTTTTTTCTTCTCCCCTCTCTCCCCTCCCTTCTCTTTTCTCTCCCGTGTGGTTTCTAGGCTCATGGGAGTCCAAAAAACCCAGTTTCGGTGTCGTTCCGGTCAAAATGGGCAAATCTTCAGGAGCCACCTTTTCAAAAATCCAGGTAGATATTGCAAGCAAATGTTGCCAGATGGCGAAAAATGACCGAATTCTGGCTGATGAGCGGCCTTTTCAGCATTTCTTGGCCATCTTAGCCCATTTCATGCCAATATATAGCCGGATTTTTGAAAACGGTACCGCTCGGTTGAGGTGTCCGAGCGGTGTGTCGCGAGCACTTTTTTGTCGTTCAGAAACTATCTCCAAAGTAGGCAATATAAAAATTATGAGTGCCAGCAGTCCTTTTTTTCTTCTCCCCTCTCTCCCCTCCCTTCTCTTTTCTCTCCCGTGTGGTTTCTAGGCTCATGGGAGTCCAAAAAACCCAGTTTCGGTGTCGTTCCGGTCAAAATGGGCAAATCTTCAGGAGCCACCTTTTCAAAAATCCAGGTAGATATTGCAAGCAAATGTTGCCAGATGGCGAAAAATGACCGAATTCTGGCTGATGAGCGGCCTTTTCAGCATTTCTTGGCCATCTTAGCCCATTTCATGCCAATATATAGCCGGATTTTTGAAAACGGTACCGCTCGGTTGAGGTGTCCGAGCGGTGTGTCGCGAGCACTTTTTTGTCGTTCAGAAACTATCTCCAAAGTAGGCAATATAAAAATTATGAGTGCCAGCAGTCCTTTTTTTCTTCTCCCCTCTCTCCCCTCCCTTCTCTTTTCTCTCCCGTGTGGTTTCTAGGCTCATGGGAGTCCAAAAAACCCAGTTTCGGTGTCGTTCCGGTCAAAATGGGCAAATCTTCAGGAGCCACCTTTTCAAAAATCCAGGTAGATATTGCAAGCAAATGTTGCCAGATGGCGAAAAATGACCGAATTCTGGCTGATGAGCGGCCTTTTCAGCATTTCTTGGCCATCTTAGCCCATTTCATGCCAATATATAGCCGGATTTTTGAAAACGGTACCGCTCGGTTGAGGTGTCCGAGCGGTGTGTCGCGAGCACTTTTTTGTCGTTCAGAAACTATCTCCAAAGTAGGCAATATAAAAATTATGAGTGCCAGCAGTCCTTTTTTTCTTCTCCCCTCTCTCCCCTCCCTTCTCTTTTCTCTCCCGTGTGGTTTCTAGGCTCATGGGAGTCCAAAAAACCCAGTTTCGGTGTCGTTCCGGTCAAAATGGGCAAATCTTCAGGAGCCACCTTTTCAAAAATCCAGGTAGATATTGCAAGCAAATGTTGCCAGATGGCGAAAAATGACCGAATTCTGGCTGATGAGCGGCCTTTTCAGCATTTCTTGGCCATCTTAGCCCATTTCATGCCAATATATAGCCGGATTTTTGAAAACGGTACCGCTCGGTTGAGGTGTCCGAGCGGTGTGTCGCGAGCACTTTTTTGTCGTTCAGAAACTATCTCCAAAGTAGGCAATATAAAAATTATGAGTGCCAGCAGTCCTTTTTTTCTTCTCCCCTCTCTCCCCTCCCTTCTCTTTTCTCTCCCGTGTGGTTTCTAGGCTCATGGGAGTCCAAAAAACCCAGTTTCGGTGTCGTTCCGGTCAAAATGGGCAAATCTTCAGGAGCCACCTTTTCAAAAATCCAGGTAGATATTGCAAGCAAATGTTGCCAGATGGCGAAAAATGACCGAATTCTGGCTGATGAGCGGCCTTTTCAGCATTTCTTGGCCATCTTAGCCCATTTCATGCCAATATATAGCCGGATTTTTGAAAACGGTACCGCTCGGTTGAGGTGTCCGAGCGGTGTGTCGCGAGCACTTTTTTGTCGTTCAGAAACTATCTCCAAAGTAGGCAATATAAAAATTATGAGTGCCAGCAGTCCTTTTTTTCTTCTCCCCTCTCTCCCCTCCCTTCTCTTTTCTCTCCCGTGTGGTTTCTAGGCTCATGGGAGTCCAAAAAACCCAGTTTCGGTGTCGTTCCGGTCAAAATGGGCAAATCTTCAGGAGCCACCTTTTCAAAAATCCAGGTAGATATTGCAAGCAAATGTTGCCAGATGGCGAAAAATGACCGAATTCTGGCTGATGAGCGGCCTTTTCAGCATTTCTTGGCCATCTTAGCCCATTTCATGCCAATATATAGCCGGATTTTTGAAAACGGTACCGCTCGGTTGAGGTGTCCGAGCGGTGTGTCGCGAGCACTTTTTTGTCGTTCAGAAACTATCTCCAAAGTAGGCAATATAAAAATTATGAGTGCCAGCAGTCCTTTTTTTCTTCTCCCCTCTCTCCCCTCCCTTCTCTTTTCTCTCCCGTGTGGTTTCTAGGCTCATGGGAGTCCAAAAAACCCAGTTTCGGTGTCGTTCCGGTCAAAATGGGCAAATCTTCAGGAGCCACCTTTTCAAAAATCCAGGTAGATATTGCAAGCAAATGTTGCCAGATGGCGAAAAATGACCGAATTCTGGCTGATGAGCGGCCTTTTCAGCATTTCTTGGCCATCTTAGCCCATTTCATGCCAATATATAGCCGGATTTTTGAAAACGGTACCGCTCGGTTGAGGTGTCCGAGCGGTGTGTCGCGAGCACTTTTTTGTCGTTCAGAAACTATCTCCAAAGTAGGCAATATAAAAATTATGAGTGCCAGCAGTCCTTTTTTTCTTCTCCCCTCTCTCCCCTCCCTTCTCTTTTCTCTCCCGTGTGGTTTCTAGGCTCATGGGAGTCCAAAAAACCCAGTTTCGGTGTCGTTCCGGTCAAAATGGGCAAATCTTCAGGAGCCACCTTTTCAAAAATCCAGGTAGATATTGCAAGCAAATGTTGCCAGATGGCGAAAAATGACCGAATTCTGGCTGATGAGCGGCCTTTTCAGCATTTCTTGGCCATCTTAGCCCATTTCATGCCAATAATTATTGCAAGCAAATGTTGCCAGATGGCGAAAAATGACCGAATTCTGGCTGATGAGCGGCCTTTTCAGCATTTCTTGGCCATCTTAGCCCATTTCATGCCAATATATAGCCGGATTTTTGAAAACGGTACCGCTCGGTTGAGGTGTCCGAGCGGTGTGTCGCGAGCACTTTTTTGTCGTTCAGAAACTATCTCCAAAGTAGGCAATATAAAAATTATGAGTGCCAGCAGTCCTTTTTTTCTTCTCCCCTCTCTCCCCTCCCTTCTCTTTTCTCTCCCGTGTGGTTTCTAGGCTCATGGGAGTCCAAAAAACCCAGTTTCGGTGTCGTTCCGGTCAAAATGGGCAAATCTTCAGGAGCCACCTTTTCAAAAATCCAGGTAGATATTGCAAGCAAATGTTGCCAGATGGCGAAAAATGACCGAATTCTGGCTGATGAGCGGCCTTTTCAGCATTTCTTGGCCATCTTAGCCCATTTCATGCCAATAATTATTGCAAGCAAATGTTGCCAGATGGCGAAAAATGACCGAATTCTGGCTGATGAGCGGCCTTTTCAGCATTTCTTGGCCATCTTAGCCCATTTCATGCCAATATATAGCCGGATTTTTGAAAACGGTACCGCTCGGTTGAGGTGTCCGAGCGGTGTGTCGCGAGCACTTTTTTGTCGTTCAGAAACTATCTCCAAAGTAGGCAATATAAAAATTATGAGTGCCAGCAGTCCTTTTTTTCTTCTCCCCTCTCTCCCCTCCCTTCTCTTTTCTCTCCCGTGTGGTTTCTAGGCTCATGGGAGTCCAAAAAACCCAGTTTCGGTGTCGTTCCGGTCAAAATGGGCAAATCTTCAGGAGCCACCTTTTCAAAAATCCAGGTAGATATTGCAAGCAAATGTTGCCAGATGGCGAAAAATGACCGAATTCTGGCTGATGAGCGGCCTTTTCAGCATTTCTTGGCCATCTTAGCCCATTTCATGCCAATATATAGCCGGATTTTTGAAAACGGTACCGCTCGGTTGAGGTGTCCGAGCGGTGTGTCGCGAGCACTTTTTTGTCGTTCAGAAACTATCTCCAAAGTAGGCAATATAAAAATTATGAGTGCCAGCAGTCCTTTTTTTCTTCTCCCCTCTCTCCCCTCCCTTCTCTTTTCTCTCCCGTGTGGTTTCTAGGCTCATGGGAGTCCAAAAAACCCAGTTTCGGTGTCGTTCCGGTCAAAATGGGCAAATCTTCAGGAGCCACCTTTTCAAAAATCCAGGTAGATATTGCAAGCAAATGTTGCCAGATGGCGAAAAATGACCGAATTCTGGCTGATGAGCGGCCTTTTCAGCATTTCTTGGCCATCTTAGCCCATTTCATGCCAATATATAGCCGGATTTTTGAAAACGGTACCGCTCGGTTGAGGTGTCCGAGCGGTGTGTCGCGAGCACTTTTTTGTCGTTCAGAAACTATCTCCAAAGTAGGCAATATAAAAATTATGAGTGCCAGCAGTCCTTTTTTTCTTCTCCCCTCTCTCCCCTCCCTTCTCTTTTCTCTCCCGTGTGGTTTCTAGGCTCATGGGAGTCCAAAAAACCCAGTTTCGGTGTCGTTCCGGTCAAAATGGGCAAATCTTCAGGAGCCACCTTTTCAAAAATCCAGGTAGATATTGCAAGCAAATGTTGCCAGATGGCGAAAAATGACCGAATTCTGGCTGATGAGCGGCCTTTTCAGCATTTCTTGGCCATCTTAGCCCATTTCATGCCAATAATTATTGCAAGCAAATGTTGCCAGATGGCGAAAAATGACCGAATTCTGGCTGATGAGCGGCCTTTTCAGCATTTCTTGGCCATCTTAGCCCATTTCATGCCAATATATAGCCGGATTTTTGAAAACGGTACCGCTCGGTTGAGGTGTCCGAGCGGTGTGTCGCGAGCACTTTTTTGTCGTTCAGAAACTATCTCCAAAGTAGGCAATATAAAAATTATGAGTGCCAGCAGTCCTTTTTTTCTTCTCCCCTCTCTCCCCTCCCTTCTCTTTTCTCTCCCGTGTGGTTTCTAGGCTCATGGGAGTCCAAAAAACCCAGTTTCGGTGTCGTTCCGGTCAAAATGGGCAAATCTTCAGGAGCCACCTTTTCAAAAATCCAGGTAGATATTGCAAGCAAATGTTGCCAGATGGCGAAAAATGACCGAATTCTGGCTGATGAGCGGCCTTTTCAGCATTTCTTGGCCATCTTAGCCCATTTCATGCCAATATATAGCCGGATTTTTGAAAACGGTACCGCTCGGTTGAGGTGTCCGAGCGGTGTGTCGCGAGCACTTTTTTGTCGTTCAGAAACTATCTCCAAAGTAGGCAATATAAAAATTATGAGTGCCAGCAGTCCTTTTTTTCTTCTCCCCTCTCTCCCCTCCCTTCTCTTTTCTCTCCCGTGTGGTTTCTAGGCTCATGGGAGTCCAAAAAACCCAGTTTCGGTGTCGTTCCGGTCAAAATGGGCAAATCTTCAGGAGCCACCTTTTCAAAAATCCAGGTAGATATTGCAAGCAAATGTTGCCAGATGGCGAAAAATGACCGAATTCTGGCTGATGAGCGGCCTTTTCAGCATTTCTTGGCCATCTTAGCCCATTTCATGCCAATATATAGCCGGATTTTTGAAAACGGTACCGCTCGGTTGAGGTGTCCGAGCGGTGTGTCGCGAGCACTTTTTTGTCGTTCAGAAACTATCTCCAAAGTAGGCAATATAAAAATTATGAGTGCCAGCAGTCCTTTTTTTCTTCTCCCCTCTCTCCCCTCCCTTCTCTTTTCTCTCCCGTGTGGTTTCTAGGCTCATGGGAGTCCAAAAAACCCAGTTTCGGTGTCGTTCCGGTCAAAATGGGCAAATCTTCAGGAGCCACCTTTTCAAAAATCCAGGTAGATATTGCAAGCAAATGTTGCCAGATGGCGAAAAATGACCGAATTCTGGCTGATGAGCGGCCTTTTCAGCATTTCTTGGCCATCTTAGCCCATTTCATGCCAATATATAGCCGGATTTTTGAAAACGGTACTGCTCGGTTGAGGTGTCCGAGCGGTGTGTCGCGAGCACTTTTTTGTCGTTCAGAAACTATCTCCAAAGTAGGCAATATAAAAATTATGAGTGCCAGCAGTCCTTTTTTCTTCTCCCCTCTCTCCCCTCCCTTCTCTTTTCTCTCCCGTGTGGTTTCTAGGCTCATGGGAGTCCAAAAAACCCAGTTTCGGTGTCGTTCCGGTCAAAATGGGCAAATCTTCAGGGGCCACCTTTTCAAAAATCCAGGTAGATATTGCAAGCAAATGTTGCCAGATGGCGAAAAATGACCGAATTCTGGCTGATGAGCGGCCTTTTCAGCATTTCTTGGCCATCTTAGCCCATTTCATGCCAATATATAGCCGGATTTTTGAAAACGGTACCGCTCGGTTGAGGTGTCCGAGCGGTGTGTCGCGAGCACTTTTTTGTCGTTCAGAAACTATCTCCAAAGTAGGCAATATAAAAATTATGAGTGCCAGCAGTCCTTTTTTCTTCTCCCCTCTCTCCCCTCCCTTCTCTTTTCTCTCCCGTGTGGTTTCTAGGCTCATGGGAGTCCAAAAAACCCAGTTTCGGTGTCGTTCCGGTCAAAATGGGCAAATCTTCAGGAGCCACCTTTTCAAAAATCCAGGTAGATATTGCAAGCAAATGTTGCCAGATGGCGAAAAATGACCGAATTCTGGCTGATGAGCGGCCTTTTCAGCATTTCTTGGCCATCTTAGCCCATTTCATGCCAATATATAGCCGGATTTTTGAAAACGGTACCGCTCGGTTGAGGTGTCCGAGCGGTGTGTCGCGAGCACTTTTTTGTCGTTCAGAAACTATCTCCAAAGTAGGCAATATAAAAATTATGAGTGCCAGCAGTCCTTTTTTTCTTCTCCCCTCTCTCCCCTCCCTTCTCTTTTCTCTCCCGTGTGGTTTCTAGGCTCATGGGAGTCCAAAAAACCCAGTTTCGGTGTCGTTCCGGTCAAAATGGGCAAATCTTCAGGAGCCACCTTTTCAAAAATCCAGGTAGATATTGCAAGCAAATGTTGCCAGATGGCGAAAAATGACCGAATTCTGGCTGATGAGCGGCCTTTTCAGCATTTCTTGGCCATCTTAGCCCATTTCATGCCAATAATTATTGCAAGCAAATGTTGCCAGATGGCGAAAAATGACCGAATTCTGGCTGATGAGCGGCCTTTTCAGCATTTCTTGGCCATCTTAGCCCATTTCATGCCAATATATAGCCGGATTTTTGAAAACGGTACCGCTCGGTTGAGGTGTCCGAGCGGTGTGTCGCGAGCACTTTTTTGTCGTTCAGAAACTATCTCCAAAGTAGGCAATATAAAAATTATGAGTGCCAGCAGTCCTTTTTTCTTCTCCCCTCTCTCCCCTCCCTTCTCTTTTCTCTCCCGTGTGGTTTCTAGGCTCATGGGAGTCCAAAAAACCCAGTTTCGGTGTCGTTCCGGTCAAAATGGGCAAATCTTCAGGAGCCACCTTTTCAAAAATCCAGGTAGATATTGCAAGCAAATGTTGCCAGATGGCGAAAAATGACCGAATTCTGGCTGATGAGCGGCCTTTTCAGCATTTCTTGGCCATCTTAGCCCATTTCATGCCAATATATAGCCGGATTTTTGAAAACGGTACCGCTCGGTTGAGGTGTCCGAGCGGTGTGTCGCGAGCACTTTTTTGTCGTTCAGAAACTATCTCCAAAGTAGGCAATATAAAAATTATGAGTGCCAGCAGTCCTTTTTTTCTTCTCCCCTCTCTCCCCTCCCTTCTCTTTTCTCTCCCGTGTGGTTTCTAGGCTCATGGGAGTCCAAAAAACCCAGTTTCGGTGTCGTTCCGGTCAAAATGGGCAAATCTTCAGGAGCCACCTTTTCAAAAATCCAGGTAGATATTGCAAGCAAATGTTGCCAGATGGCGAAAAATGACCGAATTCTGGCTGATGAGCGGCCTTTTCAGCATTTCTTGGCCATCTTAGCCCATTTCATGCCAATAATTATTGCAAGCAAATGTTGCCAGATGGCGAAAAATGACCGAATTCTGGCTGATGAGCGGCCTTTTCAGCATTTCTTGGCCATCTTAGCCCATTTCATGCCAATATATAGCCGGATTTTTGAAAACGGTACCGCTCGGTTGAGGTGTCCGAGCGGTGTGTCGCGAGCACTTTTTTGTCGTTCAGAAACTATCTCCAAAGTAGGCAATATAAAAATTATGAGTGCCAGCAGTCCTTTTTTCTTCTCCCCTCTCTCCCCTCCCTTCTCTTTTCTCTCCCGTGTGGTTTCTAGGCTCATGGGAGTCCAAAAAACCCAGTTTCGGTGTCGTTCCGGTCAAAATGGGCAAATCTTCAGGAGCCACCTTTTCAAAAATCCAGGTAGATATTGCAAGCAAATGTTGCCAGATGGCGAAAAATGACCGAATTCTGGCTGATGAGCGGCCTTTTCAGCATTTCTTGGCCATCTTAGCCCATTTCATGCCAATAATTGCAAGCAAATGTTGCCAGATGGCGAAAAATGACCGAATTCTGGCTGATGAGCGGCCTTTTCAGCATTTCTTGGCCATCTTAGCCCATTTCATGCCAATATATAGCCGGATTTTTGAAAACGGTACCGCTCGGTTGAGGTGTCCGAGCGGTGTGTCGCGAGCACTTTTTTGTCGTTCAGAAACTATCTCCAAAGTAGGCAATATAAAAATTATGAGTGCCAGCAGTCCTTTTTTTCTTCTCCCCTCTCTCCCCTCCCTTCTCTTTTCTCTCCCGTGTGGTTTCTAGGCTCATGGGAGTCCAAAAAACCCAGTTTCGGTGTCGTTCCGGTCAAAATGGGCAAATCTTCAGGAGCCACCTTTTCAAAAATCCAGGTAGATATTGCAAGCAAATGTTGCCAGATGGCGAAAAATGACCGAATTCTGGCTGATGAGCGGCCTTTTCAGCATTTCTTGGCCATCTTAGCCCATTTCATGCCAATATATAGCCGGATTTTTGAAAACGGTACCGCTCGGTTGAGGTGTCCGAGCGGTGTGTCGCGAGCACTTTTTTGTCGTTCAGAAACTATCTCCAAAGTAGGCAATATAAAAATTATGAGTGCCAGCAGTCCTTTTTTCTTCTCCCCTCTCTCCCCTCCCTTCTCTTTTCTCTCCCGTGTGGTTTCTAGGCTCATGGGAGTCCAAAAAACCCAGTTTCGGTGTCGTTCCGGTCAAAATGGGCAAATCTTCAGGAGCCACCTTTTCAAAAATCCAGGTAGATATTGCAAGCAAATGTTGCCAGATGGCGAAAAATGACCGAATTCTGGCTGATGAGCGGCCTTTTCAGCATTTCTTGGCCATCTTAGCCCATTTCATGCCAATAATTGCAAGCAAATGTTGCCAGATGGCGAAAAATGACCGAATTCTGGCTGATGAGCGGCCTTTTCAGCATTTCTTGGCCATCTTAGCCCATTTCATGCCAATATATAGCCGGATTTTTGAAAACGGTACCGCTCGGTTGAGGTGTCCGAGCGGTGTGTCGCGAGCACTTTTTTGTCGTTCAGAAACTATCTCCAAAGTAGGCAATATAAAAATTATGAGTGCCAGCAGTCCTTTTTTTCTTCTCCCCTCTCTCCCCTCCCTTCTCTTTTCTCTCCCGTGTGGTTTCTAGGCTCATGGGAGTCCAAAAAACCCAGTTTCGGTGTCGTTCCGGTCAAAATGGGCAAATCTTCAGGAGCCACCTTTTCAAAAATCCAGGTAGATATTGCAAGCAAATGTTGCCAGATGGCGAAAAATGACCGAATTCTGGCTGATGAGCGGCCTTTTCAGCATTTCTTGGCCATCTTAGCCCATTTCATGCCAATAATTATTGCAAGCAAATGTTGCCAGATGGCGAAAAATGACCGAATTCTGGCTGATGAGCGGCCTTTTCAGCATTTCTTGGCCATCTTAGCCCATTTCATGCCAATATATAGCCGGATTTTTGAAAACGGTACCGCTCGGTTGAGGTGTCCGAGCGGTGTGTCGCGAGCACTTTTTTGTCGTTCAGAAACTATCTCCAAAGTAGGCAATATAAAAATTATGAGTGCCAGCAGTCCTTTTTTCTTCTCCCCTCTCTCCCCTCCCTTCTCTTTTCTCTCCCGTGTGGTTTCTAGGCTCATGGGAGTCCAAAAAACCCAGTTTCGGTGTCGTTCCGGTCAAAATGGGCAAATCTTCAGGAGCCACCTTTTCAAAAATCCAGGTAGATATTGCAAGCAAATGTTGCCAGATGGCGAAAAATGACCGAATTCTGGCTGATGAGCGGCCTTTTCAGCATTTCTTGGCCATCTTAGCCCATTTCATGCCAATAATTGCAAGCAAATGTTGCCAGATGGCGAAAAATGACCGAATTCTGGCTGATGAGCGGCCTTTTCAGCATTTCTTGGCCATCTTAGCCCATTTCATGCCAATATATAGCCGGATTTTTGAAAACGGTACCGCTCGGTTGAGGTGTCCGAGCGGTGTGTCGCGAGCACTTTTTTGTCGTTCAGAAACTATCTCCAAAGTAGGCAATATAAAAATTATGAGTGCCAGCAGTCCTTTTTTTCTTCTCCCCTCTCTCCCCTCCCTTCTCTTTTCTCTCCCGTGTGGTTTCTAGGCTCATGGGAGTCCAAAAAACCCAGTTTCGGTGTCGTTCCGGTCAAAATGGGCAAATCTTCAGGAGCCACCTTTTCAAAAATCCAGGTAGATATTGCAAGCAAATGTTGCCAGATGGCGAAAAATGACCGAATTCTGGCTGATGAGCGGCCTTTTCAGCATTTCTTGGCCATCTTAGCCCATTTCATGCCAATATATAGCCGGATTTTTGAAAACGGTACCGCTCGGTTGAGGTGTCCGAGCGGTGTGTCGCGAGCACTTTTTTGTCGTTCAGAAACTATCTCCAAAGTAGGCAATATAAAAATTATGAGTGCCAGCAGTCCTTTTTTTCTTCTCCCCTCTCTCCCCTCCCTTCTCTTTTCTCTCCCGTGTGGTTTCTAGGCTCATGGGAGTCCAAAAAACCCAGTTTCGGTGTCGTTCCGGTCAAAATGGGCAAATCTTCAGGAGCCACCTTTTCAAAAATCCAGGTAGATATTGCAAGCAAATGTTGCCAGATGGCGAAAAATGACCGAATTCTGGCTGATGAGCGGCCTTTCCAGCATTTCTTGGCCATCTTAGCCCATTTCATGCCAATAATTATTGCAAGCAAATGTTGCCAGATGGCGAAAAATGACCGAATTCTGGCTGATGAGCGGCCTTTTCAGCATTTCTTGGCCATCTTAGCCCATTTCATGCCAATATATAGCCGGATTTTTGAAAACGGTACCGCTCGGTTGAGGTGTCCGAGCGGTGTGTCGCGAGCACTTTTTTGTCGTTCAGAAACTATCTCCAAAGTAGGCAATATAAAAATTATGAGTGCCAGCAGTCCTTTTTTTCTTCTCCCCTCTCTCCCCTCCCTTCTCTTTTCTCTCCCGTGTGGTTTCTAGGCTCATGGGAGTCCAAAAAACCCAGTTTCGGTGTCGTTCCGGTCAAAATGGGCAAATCTTCAGGAGCCACCTTTTCAAAAATCCAGGTAGATATTGCAAGCAAATGTTGCCAGATGGCGAAAAATGACCGAATTCTGGCTGATGAGCGGCCTTTTCAGCATTTCTTGGCCATCTTAGCCCATTTCATGCCAATATATAGCCGGATTTTTGAAAACGGTACCGCTCGGTTGAGGTGTCCGAGCGGTGTGTCGCGAGCACTTTTTTGTCGTTCAGAAACTATCTCCAAAGTAGGCAATATAAAAATTATGAGTGCCAGCAGTCCTTTTTTCTTCTCCCCTCTCTCCCCTCCCTTCTCTTTTCTCTCCCGTGTGGTTTCTAGGCTCATGGGAGTCCAAAAAACCCAGTTTCGGTGTCGTTCCGGTCAAAATGGGCAAATCTTCAGGGGCCACCTTTTCAAAAATCCAGGTAGATATTGCAAGCAAATGTTGCCAGATGGCGAAAAATGACCGAATTCTGGCTGATGAGCGGCCTTTTCAGCATTTCTTGGCCATCTTAGCCCATTTCATGCCAATATATAGCCGGATTTTTGAAAACGGTACCGCTCGGTTGAGGTGTCCGAGCGGTGTGTCGCGAGCACTTTTTTGTCGTTCAGAAACTATCTCCAAAGTAGGCAATATAAAAATTATGAGTGCCAGCAGTCCTTTTTTCTTCTCCCCTCTCTCCCCTCCCTTCTCTTTTCTCTCCCGTGTGGTTTCTAGGCTCATGGGAGTCCAAAAAACCCAGTTTCGGTGTCGTTCCGGTCAAAATGGGCAAATCTTCAGGAGCCACCTTTTCAAAAATCCAGGTAGATATTGCAAGCAAATGTTGCCAGATGGCGAAAAATGACCGAATTCTGGCTGATGAGCGGCCTTTTCAGCATTTCTTGGCCATCTTAGCCCATTTCATGCCAATAATTGCAAGCAAATGTTGCCAGATGGCGAAAAATGACCGAATTCTGGCTGATGAGCGGCCTTTTCAGCATTTCTTGGCCATCTTAGCCCATTTCATGCCAATATATAGCCGGATTTTTGAAAACGGTACCGCTCGGTTGAGGTGTCCGAGCGGTGTGTCGCGAGCACTTTTTTGTCGTTCAGAAACTATCTCCAAAGTAGGCAATATAAAAATTATGAGTGCCAGCAGTCCTTTTTTTCTTCTCCCCTCTCTCCCCTCCCTTCTCTTTTCTCTCCCGTGTGGTTTCTAGGCTCATGGGAGTCCAAAAAACCCAGTTTCGGTGTCGTTCCGGTCAAAATGGGCAAATCTTCAGGAGCCACCTTTTCAAAAATCCAGGTAGATATTGCAAGCAAATGTTGCCAGATGGCGAAAAATGACCGAATTCTGGCTGATGAGCGGCCTTTTCAGCATTTCTTGGCCATCTTAGCCCATTTCATGCCAATAATTATTGCAAGCAAATGTTGCCAGATGGCGAAAAATGACCGAATTCTGGCTGATGAGCGGCCTTTTCAGCATTTCTTGGCCATCTTAGCCCATTTCATGCCAATATATAGCCGGATTTTTGAAAACGGTACCGCTCGGTTGAGGTGTCCGAGCGGTGTGTCGCGAGCACTTTTTTGTCGTTCAGAAACTATCTCCAAAGTAGGCAATATAAAAATTATGAGTGCCAGCAGTCCTTTTTTCTTCTCCCCTCTCTCCCCTCCCTTCTCTTTTCTCTCCCGTGTGGTTTCTAGGCTCATGGGAGTCCAAAAAACCCAGTTTCGGTGTCGTTCCGGTCAAAATGGGCAAATCTTCAGGAGCCACCTTTTCAAAAATCCAGGTAGATATTGCAAGCAAATGTTGCCAGATGGCGAAAAATGACCGAATTCTGGCTGATGAGCGGCCTTTTCAGCATTTCTTGGCCATCTTAGCCCATTTCATGCCAATAATTGCAAGCAAATGTTGCCAGATGGCGAAAAATGACCGAATTCTGGCTGATGAGCGGCCTTTTCAGCATTTCTTGGCCATCTTAGCCCATTTCATGCCAATATATAGCCGGATTTTTGAAAACGGTACCGCTCGGTTGAGGTGTCCGAGCGGTGTGTCGCGAGCACTTTTTTGTCGTTCAGAAACTATCTCCAAAGTAGGCAATATAAAAATTATGAGTGCCAGCAGTCCTTTTTTTCTTCTCCCCTCTCTCCCCTCCCTTCTCTTTTCTCTCCCGTGTGGTTTCTAGGCTCATGGGAGTCCAAAAAACCCAGTTTCGGTGTCGTTCCGGTCAAAATGGGCAAATCTTCAGGAGCCACCTTTTCAAAAATCCAGGTAGATATTGCAAGCAAATGTTGCCAGATGGCGAAAAATGACCGAATTCTGGCTGATGAGCGGCCTTTTCAGCATTTCTTGGCCATCTTAGCCCATTTCATGCCAATATATAGCCGGATTTTTGAAAACGGTACCGCTCGGTTGAGGTGTCCGAGCGGTGTGTCGCGAGCACTTTTTTGTCGTTCAGAAACTATCTCCAAAGTAGGCAATATAAAAATTATGAGTGCCAGCAGTCCTTTTTTTCTTCTCCCCTCTCTCCCCTCCCTTCTCTTTTCTCTCCCGTGTGGTTTCTAGGCTCATGGGAGTCCAAAAAACCCAGTTTCGGTGTCGTTCCGGTCAAAATGGGCAAATCTTCAGGAGCCACCTTTTCAAAAATCCAGGTAGATATTGCAAGCAAATGTTGCCAGATGGCGAAAAATGACCGAATTCTGGCTGATGAGCGGCCTTTTCAGCATTTCTTGGCCATCTTAGCCCATTTCATGCCAATATATAGCCGGATTTTTGAAAACGGTACCGCTCGGTTGAGGTGTCCGAGCGGTGTGTCGCGAGCACTTTTTTGTCGTTCAGAAACTATCTCCAAAGTAGGCAATATAAAAATTATGAGTGCCAGCAGTCCTTTTTTTCTTCTCCCCTCTCTCCCCTCCCTTCTCTTTTCTCTCCCGTGTGGTTTCTAGGCTCATGGGAGTCCAAAAAACCCAGTTTCGGTGTCGTTCCGGTCAAAATGGGCAAATCTTCAGGGGCCACCTTTTCAAAAATCCAGGTAGATATTGCAAGCAAATGTTGCCAGATGGCGAAAAATGACCGAATTCTGGCTGATGAGCGGCCTTTTCAGCATTTCTTGGCCATCTTAGCCCATTTCATGCCAATATATAGCCGGATTTTTGAAAACGGTACCGCTCGGTTGAGGTGTCCGAGCGGTGTGTCGCGAGCACTTTTTTGTCGTTCAGAAACTATCTCCAAAGTAGGCAATATAAAAATTATGAGTGCCAGCAGTCCTTTTTTCTTCTCCCCTCTCTCCCCTCCCTTCTCTTTTCTCTCCCGTGTGGTTTCTAGGCTCATGGGAGTCCAAAAAACCCAGTTTCGGTGTCGTTCCGGTCAAAATGGGCAAATCTTCAGGAGCCACCTTTTCAAAAATCCAGGTAGATATTGCAAGCAAATGTTGCCAGATGGCGAAAAATGACCGAATTCTGGCTGATGAGCGGCCTTTTCAGCATTTCTTGGCCATCTTAGCCCATTTCATGCCAATAATTGCAAGCAAATGTTGCCAGATGGCGAAAAATGACCGAATTCTGGCTGATGAGCGGCCTTTTCAGCATTTCTTGGCCATCTTAGCCCATTTCATGCCAATATATAGCCGGATTTTTGAAAACGGTACCGCTCGGTTGAGGTGTCCGAGCGGTGTGTCGCGAGCACTTTTTTGTCGTTCAGAAACTATCTCCAAAGTAGGCAATATAAAAATTATGAGTGCCAGCAGTCCTTTTTTTCTTCTCCCCTCTCTCCCCTCCCTTCTCTTTTCTCTCCCGTGTGGTTTCTAGGCTCATGGGAGTCCAAAAAACCCAGTTTCGGTGTCGTTCCGGTCAAAATGGGCAAATCTTCAGGAGCCACCTTTTCAAAAATCCAGGTAGATATTGCAAGCAAATGTTGCCAGATGGCGAAAAATGACCGAATTCTGGCTGATGAGCGGCCTTTTCAGCATTTCTTGGCCATCTTAGCCCATTTCATGCCAATAATTATTGCAAGCAAATGTTGCCAGATGGCGAAAAATGACCGAATTCTGGCTGATGAGCGGCCTTTTCAGCATTTCTTGGCCATCTTAGCCCATTTCATGCCAATATATAGCCGGATTTTTGAAAACGGTACCGCTCGGTTGAGGTGTCCGAGCGGTGTGTCGCGAGCACTTTTTTGTCGTTCAGAAACTATCTCCAAAGTAGGCAATATAAAAATTATGAGTGCCAGCAGTCCTTTTTTCTTCTCCCCTCTCTCCCCTCCCTTCTCTTTTCTCTCCCGTGTGGTTTCTAGGCTCATGGGAGTCCAAAAAACCCAGTTTCGGTGTCGTTCCGGTCAAAATGGGCAAATCTTCAGGAGCCACCTTTTCAAAAATCCAGGTAGATATTGCAAGCAAATGTTGCCAGATGGCGAAAAATGACCGAATTCTGGCTGATGAGCGGCCTTTTCAGCATTTCTTGGCCATCTTAGCCCATTTCATGCCAATAATTGCAAGCAAATGTTGCCAGATGGCGAAAAATGACCGAATTCTGGCTGATGAGCGGCCTTTTCAGCATTTCTTGGCCATCTTAGCCCATTTCATGCCAATATATAGCCGGATTTTTGAAAACGGTACCGCTCGGTTGAGGTGTCCGAGCGGTGTGTCGCGAGCACTTTTTTGTCGTTCAGAAACTATCTCCAAAGTAGGCAATATAAAAATTATGAGTGCCAGCAGTCCTTTTTTTCTTCTCCCCTCTCTCCCCTCCCTTCTCTTTTCTCTCCCGTGTGGTTTCTAGGCTCATGGGAGTCCAAAAAACCCAGTTTCGGTGTCGTTCCGGTCAAAATGGGCAAATCTTCAGGAGCCACCTTTTCAAAAATCCAGGTAGATATTGCAAGCAAATGTTGCCAGATGGCGAAAAATGACCGAATTCTGGCTGATGAGCGGCCTTTTCAGCATTTCTTGGCCATCTTAGCCCATTTCATGCCAATAATTATTGCAAGCAAATGTTGCCAGATGGCGAAAAATGACCGAATTCTGGCTGATGAGCGGCCTTTTCAGCATTTCTTGGCCATCTTAGCCCATTTCATGCCAATATATAGCCGGATTTTTGAAAACGGTACCGCTCGGTTGAGGTGTCCGAGCGGTGTGTCGCGAGCACTTTTTTGTCGTTCAGAAACTATCTCCAAAGTAGGCAATATAAAAATTATGAGTGCCAGCAGTCCTTTTTTCTTCTCCCCTCTCTCCCCTCCCTTCTCTTTTCTCTCCCGTGTGGTTTCTAGGCTCATGGGAGTCCAAAAAACCCAGTTTCGGTGTCGTTCCGGTCAAAATGGGCAAATCTTCAGGAGCCACCTTTTCAAAAATCCAGGTAGATATTGCAAGCAAATGTTGCCAGATGGCGAAAAATGACCGAATTCTGGCTGATGAGCGGCCTTTTCAGCATTTCTTGGCCATCTTAGCCCATTTCATGCCAATAATTGCAAGCAAATGTTGCCAGATGGCGAAAAATGACCGAATTCTGGCTGATGAGCGGCCTTTTCAGCATTTCTTGGCCATCTTAGCCCATTTCATGCCAATATATAGCCGGATTTTTGAAAACGGTACCGCTCGGTTGAGGTGTCCGAGCGGTGTGTCGCGAGCACTTTTTTGTCGTTCAGAAACTATCTCCAAAGTAGGCAATATAAAAATTATGAGTGCCAGCAGTCCTTTTTTTCTTCTCCCCTCTCTCCCCTCCCTTCTCTTTTCTCTCCCGTGTGGTTTCTAGGCTCATGGGAGTCCAAAAAACCCAGTTTCGGTGTCGTTCCGGTCAAAATGGGCAAATCTTCAGGAGCCACCTTTTCAAAAATCCAGGTAGATATTGCAAGCAAATGTTGCCAGATGGCGAAAAATGACCGAATTCTGGCTGATGAGCGGCCTTTTCAGCATTTCTTGGCCATCTTAGCCCATTTCATGCCAATAATTATTGCAAGCAAATGTTGCCAGATGGCGAAAAATGACCGAATTCTGGCTGATGAGCGGCCTTTTCAGCATTTCTTGGCCATCTTAGCCCATTTCATGCCAATATATAGCCGGATTTTTGAAAACGGTACCGCTCGGTTGAGGTGTCCGAGCGGTGTGTCGCGAGCACTTTTTTGTCGTTCAGAAACTATCTCCAAAGTAGGCAATATAAAAATTATGAGTGCCAGCAGTCCTTTTTTCTTCTCCCCTCTCTCCCCTCCCTTCTCTTTTCTCTCCCGTGTGGTTTCTAGGCTCATGGGAGTCCAAAAAACCCAGTTTCGGTGTCGTTCCGGTCAAAATGGGCAAATCTTCAGGAGCCACCTTTTCAAAAATCCAGGTAGATATTGCAAGCAAATGTTGCCAGATGGCGAAAAATGACCGAATTCTGGCTGATGAGCGGCCTTTTCAGCATTTCTTGGCCATCTTAGCCCATTTCATGCCAATAATTGCAAGCAAATGTTGCCAGATGGCGAAAAATGACCGAATTCTGGCTGATGAGCGGCCTTTTCAGCATTTCTTGGCCATCTTAGCCCATTTCATGCCAATATATAGCCGGATTTTTGAAAACGGTACCGCTCGGTTGAGGTGTCCGAGCGGTGTGTCGCGAGCACTTTTTTGTCGTTCAGAAACTATCTCCAAAGTAGGCAATATAAAAATTATGAGTGCCAGCAGTCCTTTTTTTCTTCTCCCCTCTCTCCCCTCCCTTCTCTTTTCTCTCCCGTGTGGTTTCTAGGCTCATGGGAGTCCAAAAAACCCAGTTTCGGTGTCGTTCCGGTCAAAATGGGCAAATCTTCAGGAGCCACCTTTTCAAAAATCCAGGTAGATATTGCAAGCAAATGTTGCCAGATGGCGAAAAATGACCGAATTCTGGCTGATGAGCGGCCTTTTCAGCATTTCTTGGCCATCTTAGCCCATTTTCATGCCAATATATAGCCGGATTTTTGAAAACGGTACCGCTCGGTTGAGGTGTCCGAGCGGTGTGTCGCGAGCACTTTTTTGTCGTTCAGAAACTATCTCCAAAGTAGGCAATATAAAAATTATGAGTGCCAGCAGTCCTTTTTTTCTTCTCCCCTCTCTCCCCTCCCTTCTCTTTTCTCTCCCGTGTGGTTTCTAGGCTCATGGGAGTCCAAAAAACCCAGTTTCGGTGTCGTTCCGGTCAAAATGGGCAAATCTTCAGGAGCCACCTTTTCAAAAATCCAGGTAGATATATATATATATATATAAAACACACAACTTGTAAGAGGTCTCGCAAACAATGCAAATCCGGTACCAACTGTACGTGCTGTATGGAGGATCACTAAAGCGATCGTGGACTCTTGAGATATATATATATATATAAACTGTGATTGTGATAACAGCTTGTTCTCTTCTGAATAGGAACATAATTGAACATGCGTTGATCTCTCTATAATCTTACTGATGGTT